>PITA01019768.1:0-36640 GCA_004023965.1 Spilogale gracilis
TGCCTATGAGGAGTGGGAGAATTGGGGTGGGGATCAGAAAGAAAAGCAGAGATAACTTAAACACCTGTATAGATCAATGATGTTAAGAGTCTACCACTGGGGAGTCTGTTAACCTAATCCTCTGCTTCTGCGTTCTAAAGGGATGAGGAATCTTATTGCATGGTTAGAAACACATTACCGTATAGGTATTTCTAACATTCATATTATTTGCTTTCTAGATTTAGCATTTTTATTGGGATTTGTTTTTCCATATGCTTTCAATTAGAGATGTAAGTTAAATATCTTCTCATAGATAGTCAGCGGTTTTAACACCATTTAAGAATCTATGCTTTTCAGGGCACCTGGGTGGCTCAGTAGTTAAGCATCTGCCTTTGGCTAGGATCACGATCCTGGAGTCTTAGGATCGAGCTCCGCATCAAACCCCCTGCTTCTCCCTCTCTCACTCCCCCTGCTTGTGTTCCCTCTCTAGCTGTGTTTCTCTCTGTCAAATAAATAAATAAAATATTTAAAAAAATCCATGCTTTCCTCATTAACTTAAGATGTAACTTTTGTCATATGTTAAATTCTTATGTAGATATGGGTTCCACTCATTTATTTGCATATTTTTGTGGAATTTTCATACTATTTTAATTGCTGTAGCTTTATAAAATGTTTATATGTTCTGTCACACATATATCCACTTACTATTCTTCACTTTCAATATTTTATCAACTATTTTTATACTTTTATCATCCATACTAATCTTTTAAGCAGCTTATAATTATCATAAAAACTTATGGAGATTTTTGATATGAATGAATTTATTATCATGTTTATGGACTAATTTAGGGAGACTAAGATAATGACTTTTATCATCTGGAAACATGGTACGCCTGTCCACTTATCCAAATCTCTATTTTCTTCAGTAAAGCTAGATGGTGTGGTCCATATAGATCTGATACAGTTCACATTAGGTTTGACCATAAGCACCTCATGGAGTTTTTCCTATTATTAGTATGGCTATTTCTATTATAATTTTTAATGTAATATTGCTGGATATTCAAATCTTTTTATAGACCATTGCCAATCAGTTCTAACAGGTTTTACAATTTGTTTCTATGGATTTTACAGGCAGATAATTGTATATTTAGCATATAATAACAGTTTTCTTCTCTCCAGTATTTTTTTCTTACTGCACTGTGTAGTATCCCCCCTCCCCCACCCACACTGTAATATTGTTGAAAGTGAGCTTCTTTACTTTGATGGGAATTCTTCTGATGTATCACTATGTAGTATTAGATTGACTTTCATTTTCTGCTAATATTTATTTTCTTTTTTTTTTTTTAAAGATTTTATTTATTTATTTATTTGACAGAGAGAAACACAGCCAGAGAGAGAACACAAGCAGGGGGAGTGAGAGAGGGAGAAGCAGGCTTCCCACGGAGCAGGGAGCCCGATGTGGGGCTTGATCCAGGGTCTCCGGGATCATGACCCGAGCTGAAGACAGTCACTTAACCAACTGAGCTACCCAGGCGCCCCTCTGCTAATATTTCTTATTGAGCTAAGGGGAAGGAAGTTTTCTTGTCTTTATGATTTCTAATAGTTTTTTTTAGGTTGAGAATGAGTACCATGTTTTGTCAGTCTTTTTCCCTTGATTTTTTTTGAGAGAGAGAGAGAAAGAGAGAGAGAGCATGGGGTGAGGGAGGAGCAAAGGGAGAGGAAGAAAGAGAGAACTTTAAGCAGGCTCCATGCCCAGTGCAGAGCCTGATATGGGACTTGATCTCACAAACCTGAGATCATGACTTGAGCCGAAATCAAGAGTTAGAGGCTTAACTGAATGAATCACCCAGATGCCTCAGTTTTTTTGCCCTTTGTTTCTATTGTGATAGTGATCCTATATATTTTCTCTTTTAATTGGTTTAACTTTCTCAAAACCTCAGGAGGGTAGGTACTAAGACTCCCATTTTGCAGAGAAGGAAACTGAAAGCATAGAGGATAAGAAAATTGCTCGAGGCTGAAGAATTAGTGTGGAGCAATGTGCAATTAGAAACAGGATTTCCAAAAAAGAAAAAGAAAAAAAAGAAACTGGATTTTCCGCATGGTGGTAGACTATTTGCAATGAGATAGCCACGATTCACTTTGTGAAACAAAGATAAGAGATTAGGAATGTTATAAAATTCCATATTGTTGATTCTGCCTTTGAGAGTGTATCCTAAGAAAATAAAGTGTGTACAAAATTTATTAATGAGTGTATTTATCACATAGAAAAGTACAAGTAATGAAAAAACAGAAAGATTCCAATAAGAAGTGACGTGTCATCTATAACAACCATTAAATGAAACGCTATGTTCTTATTAAAATATAATATTTTTAAGATCATTTATTTATTTGAAGGAGAAAAACACAGCCAGAGAGGGAACGCAAGCAGGGGAACTGACAGAGGGAGAAGCAGGCTTCCTGCCAAGCAGGGAGCCCGATGTGGGACTTGATCCCAGATCTCTAGGATTATGACCTGAGCCGAAGGCAGTCGTTAACCAACTGAGCCACCCAGGTGTCCTAAAATATTTCCGAAAACTATTAGTGACAAGAGACATGCTCATGACAAATAGTATATGAAAAAAGCAGTAAGTATGTGAGTATGTTATATTCTTGAAAATCTCCAGAAAGAATACTGGTAAGGGGAATGGAAGGAAGGAGTGTACTGAAGGTAGCAATATTAGAAAAGCTGCTCCTTGAAGGTCTTAGGATTAAGCCAGTTTTACTTACAAAGGCTTCTCAGAGACATTTGCTCAAATATGTAGCTGGTCAAGGTTATGTGGGGGCTACAGTATGAGCACTTCCCATTCCCGTTATGAAGTTCTTGGGGTATGCTCTACCGGAGTCTAGCCAACCCTTGTACCATGTCAGTGAAGATTCTGCATCATCGATCTTCTCTCTTGGTCTCTGTGTCTTTGCCTCTCTGTTTCTCTCCCTCTTTCTCCTGGGGAACTTCTACCCCTGCCCATCCCCCTGCCCTCCCACCAGCTGGAAGCTGTCAAGCTGTCACTACCAACTCTGCCCAAAGGGACTGCCACCTTTCATTTTAATGATCTTCAAGACAAGGAAAATGAGGCAGTTCTGCGAGTACCCCCTTCAACTGGAAATGATTTAGTGGCTCATTAGCTTAATGAGGAGCTCTTCTGGCCTCCACCAAGAGAAATGGAGAAGATGTTTTAGACTCAGGACATAGTCATGGCCAATTGGAAACTGTGGTCCACAGTCCTCTCTGCCCATATCCTTTTAGTTTTTGGGTGATGCCTATCAGCTGCTTTATTCCTTCTCTTTTGCAAGCAACTTGTCATTTGATCTAAATTTAAATGACCCTGGTTTGTCTGGGGGAAGGGAATATAGGTGGTGGTTGGGTACAAGGAGCAAATGCTTCTCACAGCAGATATGACAGCCTGCAAGAGATTCCCTTTCCAGTTTGGCTCTTATTTCTGCCTATAATTCTTCCTTTCTAAGGCATGGATCAGCTCCAACAAACGAAGCATGAATGTGGGGGCTTTCAGGCCCTTTTGGAGTTCTACCACATATTAACTATCAGCTGTCTATGTGCCAGGTGTTTTGTTAGGTATTTTTCAAGGATTACCACATTTTAACTACACAATAATCCAATTTGCTAAAAGTTATTATTATCCCCAATTTAGAGATGAGGAAACTGAGACTTAGAGAAGGGCAAGAAACTTGGCCAAGATTTCACAGCTAGTATGGGGCTGAGCATGGTAACAAGAGAGCTACGTTTGCGGAATACCCGCTACCTGCTAAGCACATTATCTCCATGAGCTTGTTTATCCCAACGACAACCTGTGAAATGCATGGTATTGTACCTATTTTAGGCCTGAGGAAACTGAAGCTCAAAAGTTAAGGAACTTGCCTAAGGCTCTTCCCTAAGTGGCAGAAGTGGAGTTTGAACCTAAATTGATCTGACTCTAAGAACTATTAACCATTATACTAAATCTTAGCAAACACTGACTTAGTGACAATAACCTAGCACGTACCAGGTTAGGTTCTGGGGATCCCAGACTGAATAAGGCCATGCCACCAGAAAATGCAGAGTCTAGGGAGAAGCTGACACAAAACAGATAATTCCAACATAAACAGCAAGCATAAAAGATGAACAGTGAAATCATAAGAGGCTTCCTACGGAGGTATTTGATTTAAATCTTAAAAGGTGAACTGCAGTAAGTTGAATATGTAATTGTGGGATGAGACACAAAAGGCTGTGTACTGGTGCAGGAGGCAGGACAGTGGAAGGCACAGGGCTGTGGGCGGTTGGGGAAGGCCCGAGGTTCAGCGTGGCTAATGAATGTGGGGACCTGGGGTTGCTGAAGCTGGCCAAGCAGGCTGTACTCCAATTGTAGAATACACATGCCATGAGAAAGAGTTTGGAATTTATCTTGGAGACAGCTAACTGCAAATAGGTTTGTCAAATCTGGAGTGATACGATAAGAATAAAGGAAAGAAAGACTTGAGGACTAGTTAGTAGGCCTCTGCAATCAGTGAGACTAGACAAAAGCTTGAGGAGATTCTGTGCTGAGTGTAATTTTCCACACCCTGTATTTGGACTGAGCCTTCCTTGGGTCAGATGGATGAGGCTGTTGACAGGCGAGAACCCTGCCCATCTACATTTGAGTTCTGAGAGCAAGGACTGGGGCCTTCAGCTTGCTCTTCCAAGCCTGTGGTAGGGCTACCACGGAGAGGCTGTAGATGACGCAAAGCTGCATTAGCTTCATCGAGGTCTTTGTTGACAGATTCTAAATGTGCAGTTTAATGGTTTGGTTACAGTGGGGTTAGGTTATAGAATTCATGAGCTCTTAGGGAAGACTTGGAACTCCCTACAGATCAACGCACACAGTGGCAACCACCACCAGCCTTAGGAAGCACAGCTGCTCTGAGTTCTCTGTGGTACCCCTGATTGGAGACTGATTTCTCCTGGGATGGGTTGGTATTGTGAGCCCCAAACCAACAAAGTGTTTAATTCTAGATTCCTTAACTGTGTTGGGAAGGGAGTTTTTGGAAATAGTAGAGTGATTAATGGAGCAGAGCGGTGGCGGCATGGTACACAGAAGGTTGGGGGGGCAATCCTCTTCTAGTGGGTTTGGAAGATTTCCTAGAAGGAATATTTTCAAGAGAGCTCTTTGGGACTGCATCCTTTTGGTAAGAAAAGTTAGAAACACATGCCATATTTTCTTATAAAAAGATTTTGATCTTAACCATGTCTATAGAAAGTAAGGAGAGCCTGGAGAGATAATTTGTATTACTCTGGGCCATTTCTTCATCTGATACTTGAGAACCTGTGGACTGGATGATTTTCAAGATATCCTTATAGTGAGGCTTCCAAATGGGGATAGTCTGCAGTGTGAACAGTGGGAATGATGAAGACGGAACGGAGGGTGTTTATGGCAAACAAATGGGATCTGGGATTGAGAACTAGTCAGCTTAGCTTGACTTGTCAGTGTGAAAACTGCCATTGATAAATAAGTTTTTATTGTTAATAAGATATATATGTACAAGAAGCAAAATTTAAAAGTGATCAAAGATATGTGGAGTTCAAAGTAAATCTTCAGCTGTCCCCCATCTACCAGCATCTTGTTTCTCTTCACAGAGGTTGGAGCTGTCAGTTTCATGTGTTCTTTTCCAGAGATAGTCCATATATTTATGTGTGTGTGTGTCTCTGTGTGTGTGTGTGTGTGTGTGTGTGTGTGTGTGAGAGAGAGAGAGAGAGAGAGAGAGAGAGAGAGAAAGAGAGAGAGAGATGTCTTAAACACAATGCAGGATGCTCTATGTATTGTTTCTACCCTTGCTTTTCAGTGGTGCCATTTTGAAATACCATCCACTGCAGATACAGTTCTTTGCTTTTGTTTGTTTTCACACTATTTGCAAAGTTCTTTTGCACCTTGGAATACTTATGAGCTCTGAGCTTGAAATGGTATTAGCAAATTCTGACCCTTCATCTTCAATTTTTCTGGACTGATGTCTTCCCTCCTAGCAACCAAAATTGATTGTTTGGTTTTATGGCTGAAAAATTTTCACTTTTTGATGAAGCGAGGAAGACCACAAGAAGGAGTCAAGCAAAGGTGGCTATGCAAATAGTTACCAATTAATTTGAAAGGGAAATAGTTCAGGGTGCAAGAGGGAAAAGGGTATGATCCAAGAAATATTACATCAGCATACTTGCTGTAGGGAGCCACATGACAAGAGCAGTTTATGAACACTGTGAGATTCAAAAGAAATAATTGTTTATTAATCTCAATTAGTATATTGGGGTGGAGTGGTTGCAGAATTCACAGGCAATTGTCCTTTTTCCAGATTGCTTCCTCCAGCTTGAGAATTACAATTCCCCAGGAATGAACAGCTTGATTGGGCAATGACTGCCAGCCTTTAATCCTAGAGCTCCTGTGGGGTTTGCAATGGGAATAAGGAAGCCAATTTAGCCTCATCCATATGTGCCATGCACTCAAGAATAATATATTTTGACATGTGTATTTCCTCTAGGATCTCTTTTCTCAGCAAAACACCCCAATTTTGGAGAAGTAATTACAAGAATTATATAGTCTATAGAATATTAATTAATGTTCTCTATAAGTAAAAATGTTGCTTCTCATGCTGTTTCTCTTGGTAGCTGACATGTTTTTATAATCTGATAGTTGTTTCCTGTTTGTAGTGAATATATTTTCTCTGTTCACCCTATTAACTTTCTGTTTCCTAAGAAGTGATGGCCTCCCTAATCTTCAGTATTTTATGCAAGCTTTTGGGTTTTCAAATATCACGTTCTCATAAGTCAAGTCACAAATTCCCATTTATTCCTAGGTGTTTGCAATCACTAATATTAATTCTCATTAGCTCTCTGGGCTGCCAGCCACATCTGTTCAGTAGCTCTGTAGGAACTGGCCTTCCACGTACTGGCTGTATGGAGAACGTGCTTGCCCCTCGTTTGCTCCAAGGACCCTGGAAAGCTACATGCCTAAACATATAAGATGAAAGGCCTTCACAAGTCATTGAATCATTTTTCTAGATTAGATTTCCAAATGTCAAAAGAAACAGCAGCTCATTAAAACGGCAGCTGTAAAATCCACCAACACCACACGTAGAAAAGTGATTACAGAGCAAGCTTGATTAATTAGGTGTGAAAATTTAGGACCAGCATGGTAATAAATGATGGAACTCACCCAGCAGCCTGCTTCCCTTCCACTGTGTTTCGCTGAATGGCCAATTTTCCACTTGTCTGTTGTACAGAGATCACATTTCAGAGCTGGTGAAGTTTACATCTAAATCATGGTGCCAACAGAAGGCCATGCATGAGCTCCAGAGTTCCAACTTTGGTTTCATTGTCTTCTTTCTTTGTGACCTTTGGGACATAACTAAATATTTCTGAGTCTTATTTTCTCCATTTTTAGAAGGCGAATTTCCGTTTCTACCTATATCTTAAGACTTTGAATAGAAACAAGTTCATTAAAATACAAACAAAAAACCTGCATAATTCTGTATGTGACTGAGATCTTGGGTCTAAGAAATGCTATGATATGTAAATATTATATTCATTTTCTAACAAAGTTTGGAAATTTGATTATATGGTTTATGAAACTAATATTTTCGATGGAGTAAATAGCATTTGTAAAAGTGCCTAGTCTGGGGTTTAGTACACAGAAGGACTTCAATAATCCTTTGATGAATTGCTATTATCTGAATGGAAGGGGCAGGTTACCAGTTCCAAAGAATGACAATAGAAAACAGTATAGTTATTAGGACAGAATTATTATGTTATAGTAAGCATAATTTTCCTTGATAATTTATAAGGTAGCATTGTGTCATGCTTTTGGATCACAAATATTAATCATAGTTGTGAATACAGTACTGATAACATTCTAAGCTCCAAATTTTCAGTGACTTCCAATATGCTACAAAATAAAGTTCAATTCCAGTGTAGTTTGGGGGTAATTTCCCTCACAGCACCAAGGAATGCTCTGACAATGGCTCTGTATCCTATAATCCAACTCAGTTCTGACATATTTACCCAGAGGTAGCATCAGATTCCACAGGTTAAGGACTCAGTGCCACTAGACTGCCCTCTACTACAGGTGACAATGGTACATAGAGGTTTTACTGTGTTTCTGACCCAATGGCTATAAATCATATCTTCACACAATCCCCTCCTTGGGTTTGATTAATTTGTGAGAGTGGCCCACAAGACTCAGGAAACCAATTTACTCACTAGATTGCTGTTTCATTAAAACATATATGAGTGAACAGCCAGATGAAGAGATAATACAGGTTGAGGTACTGAACAAAGGAACTGGTGTCCTCATGGAGTTTGAGGTCCAGCATGGTGGCATGTAGAAGTATTCTGGTTCATCAACCAAGAAGCTCTTCAAGCCCTATGATTTTGGGGCTTTATGGAAGCTTCATTACAAAGGTATGATTGATTGAATCATTAGCCATTGGCAGTTGATTCAACTGCCATCTCCACTCCCCCAACAATCCCCCCCCCGAAATCAGGGAGTGGGACTGAAAGTCTTAATCCTCTGCTTGTGTTTGGTTCCCCATCATTAGGTGCTTTCCAAAAGTCACTATTAACAAAACAAAAGAAAAATTCTAATATTTTTAGGAGCTCTGTGCCCAAAATGGAGATGAAGACCAAATATATATTTCTTATTATAAATCACGCTATCACAGGCTGCTATTCCAAGCATTGATTATTTGGCCCCAATGTTAGTTCTCACTATTAATCTTTGTACATCTGAACCAGCCAAATTATGCTGCATCTTGTATATGTGCCAGAATTCCCCACTTTCAAGCTTTTGTTAATCATTAAATACTTTGCTGATTATTTGATCTACTTTAGGCACAGTGCTAGATCCTGAGGAACTTAGACTTGATCTCTGGTAGGTTTTCGTCTAGTGAGGACAGAGCTACAAATAGACATTTATAATTCAGTGTGATACACAGAGTGATAAATGCTCTACCCTACTGTCTTGCTTTAGGGACTCACAGCTTCCTCAAATTCCAATGTCTTTTACATTTATTTTATATTAACTATGCACTAAAGCTGACCACAACCAGAGTCATGTGTTTACCTAGAACAGTTCCATCTCCAAAATATAAGCATACCACTGCTCTGACTGGTTCACTTTACTGGGATATTCACTCCATTGTTTGTTTCATTGAAACTTTCAGGCTTTTATTTCTAGTATTTTTTTCCCTGTCAACCTGTTTGTCTTTCCCCTTTCTAGTCTTTCTCTATCAAGCCTGGACCCCATGGACTAGTCCTTTAAATTTCACTGACTCTCTAACTCTCATTTAATGTCTTAAATGCTATTATTATACCACACTAATCAGGGATCAATCCTTCTGTCTACCTTCTCTGTTTCTATACTTACCTTTTTGTGTAGTGCTGAAGACATCTAGCCAGGAATGTACCTCTATAAAAATCAAGTCCTTTCCATTCTTTTGGGCCATTGGTGCTGCCCCAAAATCATTTATGGATTCCTCATTGGCTGTCAAATGACAATTTCAGAGCTTCTTTCTCTTGTGATGGACAGATCATAGTAGGCTTAGTATTTCATGTTAAGGACCCTGGATCTGATTCCCAAGAAATGTATTGTTGGCAGGGTTCAAAGTACATGTGCATGTGTGTGTGTGTGTGTGTGTGTGTGTGTGTGTGTGTGTGTGTGTAACTGATATCTGGCAGATATTCAGGGGTGAGTCTGAGGGGATAAGATGGTGTTGGGAGGTTATTATAGTACTCTAGATAAAGCTAGGGCTTTGGTATGAATGCTGGGGAAAAAGGGAACAGGTTTGAGAAATACATAGTGAGTAAAATCAGCAGACTCCAACTGAGGCAGAAAATACAAGAGGAGATGACATTTTAGGGGGGGAAACCTAATGATTTTCATTTTTAACATGTTGAGTTTTAGTTGCCTGCGGGATATTGAAGTGGAGCTTTGATATATGAGTCTGAAGCTCAGGGGATGAGGCCAAGCCTGGAAATATAGATTTAGGAATCATTGGCCTATAGATGGTAATTAAAATCATGAGAATGGCTGTGGTTACCCGGGGAGCATGTGGAGTGAGAAAAACAGTGGGTGGAGGACAGAACCCTGTGAAATGGCAGCATTTAAGGAGCAGATGGAAGAAGACAAACCCACAGAGGGGGCCAGAGAAGGAGCTGTCCGAGGTACAAGGAGAGCCAGAGAATGTGGGATCACGGACGTCTCAAGAACAAGGAGTTATTAATTATATCACACATAGCAAGAAGATCCAGTCAGATTAGGATTTTAAAATGCCCATTCCATTTGACATTTAAGAGCTCCTAAGTGGCATTTTCTGAGAAAATATTCAGTTGAAGGTGGGAACAGAAGCCAGATCACTTGAGATCTCAGGAGAGGAGAAAAGAGATTCGGCAAGTATGGATTTCTCTGAAAAAGTACAGAGAAGAGGAAGAGTCGATCAAATTGTTGCTATCTAGATGGTTAGCAGATAGACTAAGGATTGCTGTCAGGGTATAACTGATGCTGTTTCCTTTTGCTGGAAGGCCCTGCCTCCATAACTGTTCCACGTTATTATCCACAGTTCAAGGAATAATAGCATTAGTAGTTCTTTCCTGGGAAATCTCTGATGATCTCCTCATGGAGAAGTAGTATATTCTTGATTAATCCTCCACAACACCAAATCTATGTCCTTTTATGGCATTCATTTTTGTTTTTATATAATCCCCATATTATAGTTATTTACCCATACATTCATTTCTTTATTAAACTGTAAGTACCTCAAGTGTAATTACATTCTTCAACATTTGTTTTTCTATATTCTATATACTTGTATTTTAGAATGTAAGAATCTAATGGAATGCTCTAATACCAGTAGGAACTCAATAAATAATTATTGAAGGAATACATGTGTCTGAACATCAATCGCAATTACAGAAATATTCTGGGATTTTACTTGACAGTGAACTTTGTTAATAAAATCAATTAATAGAAGGTGTTCTATAGGTATTTTTTTTACCCTAGTTGTTAATAAGTTCTTTAAATTGGGCTTCTGTTACATGTCATTTTGGGAAAAGTAAAAGCTGAATTTCTCACAAAAATGACAATTCTTACCACCCCATGGTGTGGTGAATAAATTTTTTTGGAAGAAAAGTCAACAGGAAAGGCTTAAAATTTAATTTTCTCATATTTTCTTCTTCTATTTTAAAAAAGATTTATTTATTTATTTGAGTGGGGGAGGGGCAGAGGGAAAGACACTCAAGCAGATACCCCACTGAGCATACACCCTAGGCAGGGCTCTACCTTTGGACGCTGAGATTATGACCTGGGTTGAAATCAAAAGTTGGACACTTAACCAATGGAACCACACAGTCACACATCTCATATTTTTGATAATAACAAATAATACTGTTGACAAAAAACACTCTTTCAGGTTGGCTCAAGTGAGTCCTAGGATTTATAGAAATGTAAAAGTCTATTTTAAAGTCATTTTAAAGGCCGATGTTTGCCAAATACTGGTTGTTTTAATATTTGTGTTTAAATGGAGAATTACATAAGTTTGGATATTCTCGAAGGAGTGTTTTAGAAATGAGCAAGGATGCATTCTTTCTCCATGGGCAGTAACTGTAGTGAGGACATGGGAAGACAGAGGTGTTAGTTCTTATATTTCCTCAGAAATTCTAGCACAAGGATAACACTTGTTTTCTTCTATAAAAGGGAATTTTATGGGGCACCTGGGTGGCCCAGTCATTAAGCATCTGTCTTTGGCTCAGGTCATGATCCCGGAGTCCCAGGATGGAGCCCTGCATAGGGCTCCCTGCTCGGCGGGAAGCCTGCTTCTCCCTCTCTCACTCTTCCTACTTGTATACCCTCTCGAGCTGTGTTTCTCTCTGTCAAATAAATAAAAAGGGAATTTTAGAGAGACTAGGTGTCTAGAGAGACTGGATGCATTTTTTCCTTCTCAAAGGAGCTCATGTTGGAGCACTTTTATCCCAAGAAATAGGAAACAATGACTTGGATTGTTTGCCTGGGAAAGGGGGGGATGCTTTCTTGGAATGAACTACTTGCATGAGTGTTTGTTTATTTTTTTCTTTCTTTAAAGATTTAATTTATTTATTTTAGAGAGAAACACAGCTAGAGAGGGAACAGAAGCAGGGGGAGTGAGAGAGGGAAAAGTGGTCTTCCCACTGAGCAGGGAGCCCAATACGAGGCTTGATCCTAGGTCTCCGGGACCATGACCTGAGCTGAAGGCAGGTGCTTAAAGACTGAGCTACCCAGGCACCCCTGCATGAGTGTTTTCTATTACCAGCTATACATTTGGGCCCTCTCTGATCATATGGCAAAGTCCCCTTGTCTCTGAGTATCTCCAAGTGAATGACAGAAGTATCAGCAGGCCAGCTCACAGACCTGAGACCTGTGCAATCACACAAAGCCTCGCTCAAGGAAGGCCCTCAGACTTGGTATAATGCTCTGTTGCCACTGACTTGAAGTTCTTATTCATTGAATGAGGGACCCTGAATTTCATTTTACGCTTGGCCCCACACATTGTGCGACCTGTCTTTAAGTCTCATTCTGGGTCCATGCTCAGGTAGATCTTAAACTCTGCTTGTCTCCATGACTAGAAGTTTCGCCTGCGAGCAGTTATTGGTTAAAGTGCTGGATCTGCAGGGGTATCAAATGAGAGAAAGGGAATGGCTAGACACTCTCTTGTTACTTTGGTAACAGCTCAGAGTATCCATGGGCCAGCAGAGTCATCCTCATATATGACAACGTGAACATTTTATATGCTTAATGAGACCCTGGAGTGTCTCTTCCAATTACTTCTTGGGGAAAAAGAATAAAACATGTTGGCATGAGTGAATATCACCTGTAAAGGTCAAGTCTATTTGGTCTCTACACTTGGTACTCTTGTCTCATTGTTCTAAGTCTTGATGCCTTCATCAGGTGCATGTTTCAGAGTCCTATGTGGCATATCCAGGGTTAGATGGGACTGGTGCATTGTGCATTTATTTGGATTTAACTTGTTTTTTTATTAACTTCTTTTCAAGGAGGCTTATGCAGAACAACAGGGAATGAAGTTTCTATTAGAATGACATTGGAAGACATGAAAAAAAGCATTTTCTAGATAAAAGACTTTTTAAGATTGTAAATTCAAACAAGTGAGTCAGAGCTTGCCTGAGGAGTGATTTTCTTAAAACAGTTGTGACAAAATCTCATACAGATGCAAAGAAGATGTCATGAAGCCTATAGCCATCCTTCATTTTGGATGACCGCTGAAGACTGCAAATATTTGTGGAGAAGTTACAAGATGCCAATAGCACTGTGGAACTTACAGTAGAAGCATAATTTGACTGTAGACAAGGATGACAGAGCAGAGCTTCTTGATTAAGTTAATGTGTATTGATATTTCTCCTGTTGTTTTGACTTCCTAGGCTGTTTAAATTCAGCCTTGTCACAACAAAATACAAAAGAGGCTGCTATGACATTGATTTTTTTTTTAATAAATCCTGTCTCTGAGAGATAGTGAGTTTTTTGTTTTGTTCTGTTTTGTTTTGTTTTGTGTATATGTGTGTTTGTATTCCACAGTTGACAGGAAGGTAGAAATGTTAAAATTGTGGCACAAATAATTATGTTAAATTGTTGAGCATAAATTATCAAGGGAAATACATTCTGATTGTAAGCATAAATCAATTTTATGCATCACAAAATTGCCACCATTAGAGTTTGCTGAGGTGACTTATTTCTAGCAGTAGTGAATAAAGTGGTAGTTTGAAAATGGAAACTCTGAGGACTTCATAAAAACCTGGACTCATCAATTCATGGGGGATAAAACAAGAATGAGGGAGGGGTTTGTGCGGGTGAAGAAATGCACATTTCACAGTCTTTAACCTGAGATGAAAGAGTTTCCACATTCCCTCAGCAAGGCTCTAGCCAGAGTCTTAGCCTTTTCACTGAGCATCGCTTGGAATACCTACACTTCCAAGTCAGAACCAAATTCAGCCGTAAACATCCAGCTTATTCTTGCACCATTAAATATACCTCATCGTAATTTTAAAAGACTTGTCTTGTTTTTGCAGGCAGACGATGCTCTACTGCCTAGCCATCTCTCTATTATTGAAACAAAGAGAACCAACCATATCTATAAACAGAATATCTATAAACTAGAATGTTAGTCTTTGCATTTTATATTTGGATTTTGGGGGAGAGACAGGGGAGGGGTATTTACACGTGAATATAGATGTGTCCAATCTAAGTATTTTCAATACTCAAAACAAAATAACAGTGTTTCACTTAAGAAGCCCCACTCAGAGAAGCTAGAAAGTTGTCTTTCTTGCCCAGATTGTAACCCTGCTCATCACTTCTTCCTGTGACACGGCATCATTGAGGTGGATGGAAAGCAGCTGCCTTCAGAGATGTGCCTTTCCTCTCTTTTCTCTCTTGTTCTGTGGCTGAACTCTTCTTTGGGACAGCAGAAGTACTTGACTATTTTGGTTTGGAGGGTCTGCTGCTGGGCTGGGAGGAAAAGAGGCAGAGAGTGAGGTAGTGACACTGTATTCCATATTCTACTTAGCTGTGCCAAAAAGGATGTTAAAATACCATTGGCTGATAAAGCTGATGAAGTGAATCTGACCACCGATTGCTATCTGAGGTCCTCCTGAGATGGAATGCCGCGCGGCGCAGAAGACAGAGCAAAGTGCTGAGAATGCTCTGGGGCCAGGCTCCTGATTCTTACTAGCTCTGTGACTTTTGGCAAAGTATTTAACCTCTTCCTGCCTCTGATTTCCCACCAATAAAATGCAGAAAATAACAGTACCCACCTCAAAGCTTTGTTAGGTGAAATGAGATAATATATAGAAAATGGTTAGAAGTTGCAACAGTAACTGGAAGAAAGAGGATGTTTCTTAATTGTTATTTATCTATACACGGACAGTCAAAATGTGTCAACCATTCCTTATACAGAGATTCAGGAAAT
This sequence comes from Spilogale gracilis, assembly GCA_004023965.1. NCBI lineage: Eukaryota > Metazoa > Chordata > Mammalia > Carnivora > Mephitidae > Spilogale > Spilogale gracilis. The sequence goes on from PITA01019768.1 coordinate 14,977, forward strand.
AGCTGCAATTAGAATGTTACACCTAAGTTCATTTCTACCTTTTGATTTGGAAAGGAGAGTTCAAGTACTCATTCCATAATTCTTTTAACTGCTTTTATTTCCCCATCTACAGTCCAGGGCATACTAGTCAAATTTCTGGGAATTTTGCAGGACTCTCAAAAGTGAATAGGAATGTTAAGATGTCCCCAAAAGAGAATAGATTATGTGAGTCTGTGGGAAATAGTATTGGGGGTTCAACTCACCCACAAGTGTCTGAATTAAAGTAGATGTTTTAATATGCTTTTTAAGAATAAGAATAAATGCAAACAATAAATCAAAGTTGAAATAATTGGAAAATCCAAAAGTGTCATAAGCAGATAACACGATCATATGCAAAGAAAACCCAACAGAATTAAACCATTATAACTAAAAACAAAGGTCAGCAAGTTTTCACACACAAGATTAACTTATAAAGATCAAAAGCATTTCTTTGTACAAGTAAGAGCCAACTAGAATATTTTAGGATCTAAGATACCACTATAAAAGCTAAAAAAAAATACAGTAATTAGCAAAAAACATACTAGATATTTATGTGAAATCTAAAACTATTTCACAGTGCCTGGGTGGCTTAGTGGGTTAAAGCCTCTGCCTTCGGCTCAGGTCATGATCTCAGGGTTCTGGGATCGAGGCCCACATCGGGCTCTCTGCTCAGCAGGGAGCCTGCTTCCTTCTCTCTCTCTCTGCCTGCTTCTCTACCTACTTGTGATCTCTCTCTCTCTGTGTCAAATAAATAAATAAAATCTTAAAAAAAATAAAAAATTTCAATGGATATATAGATAAAATCCAAATATATGGTGAATAATTTCATACTCAATATAATTTATTATCATCAGGATGTTAATATTCTTAACATAAATTCCATACATTTCCAATCAAAGTACTAGCTGGATAAAAAAAGCAACTAAATAAACATATTCTAAAATTTATATGAAAGGAAAAGATCCATGCAGAAGTCAACTTTGTAAAAAAAATTAGTGTTCTCCTATGTATTATGCTCTAAAGTCATAGTAATTCAATATGTGGGTCTTTGTATAAGAACAAACCGATGGAGCCATGGAGCAAAATAAAATATTGACATAGATCCAAATTCATTTAATATATTTTATAGGTGGTAATGGAAAGCAATAAGGAAGAGGCTGTCTTCTTAATTGATGTGATTGGGAAAAAATGGCTGACTGTATAAAGAAAAATAAAACTAGATTCCTAGCTGAAACCATATACAAAGGTGAATCCCAGGTTAATTAAAAACCTATAGACGAAAAGTAAAGCTTTAAAGTTAATAGAAAACATTAGGGAAATCTTTGTGACCAAGGGCTGGGGAAGACTTTTTAAAATACCAGAAGTACACAAATTGCATAAAGTATAAAAGACAAAATGTGATTATAGCAAGATTAAAGATGTTCAACAAAGGATATCATAGCTAAAGTGGACAGTAGCAGTTTGAGTAACATCACATCATATGTGATGACAAGTCGACTAAAGATAAATACCTAGAAACTCTTGTAATTCAGAAAGAGAATACAGGACCTCCAAGAGAAAATTGAGATATGAACAGGAAATTTGCAATAGGAGGAAACCAAAAGGAGACCAAGAAAACATACAAAGAAATATCAAAAATCATCTGAAATTAAGTAAATGAAAATTATCCTCCCCCATTTTATTGTCAATAATTTGGAAGCTGAATAGTATGTCAGTCAATGGGGCTGGGGGGTCTGAGAACCCTCATGGTGGGAGTACAGACTGAAGCTTCCATTGGGAAGAACAGTCTGGCAGCACATGTTTAAACTGAGCATACATACACCCTCATGTCAAGCCGTCTCCTCCTGGGTATATATATCCAGAAAGGGTTTTCCAGGCCAATTAGGGCACATGTACAAGGATGCTTAGTACGGCACTGCTCATGGTAGTGGAGAGATGGAGGCAGACTGAATGTATGCCACCAGAGGAATGGATAAATGAAGCATGATGAAATCATATTATGAATTACAATGACACATTTAAATGTAACAGAAGAGATCGACATAGCTAGCCTGGCTAAATCTTAAAACAACACTGTTAAATATAGAAAAAAACGAGGTCTATAGCATATACATGTTAAGTGAAATACATGTATACAAATCAAATAACACATTTTATAAGCATATGTATAAAGGGATATGTGTGTGTTCATATATATTATCTATTACCTATCATCTATCTATTATCTATCTCTCTATCATCTCCCTATCTATCTATCATCTATCATCTATCTATCTATCATCATCTTTCTGTCATCTACCTACCTATCATCTATCATCTCACAGATGTTCAAATGGTTGCCTAGGCAGAGAGGAAAATACGAGTGAAGATGAACACACAAATGGACAACAAATAAACCATGGTACGGTGTGCCCATAAATAAGACTTATGATTAACTCAGTTCTCTACACCTGAGGTCAATACTTCTGTGAGTTCACATGAACACATAGGCATACACATGAGACTGGGAATATATAACTAGGAGCTTAGAAACCAGCCTTCCACACATCTTTACTAAACCCCATTAAAGACCACCCAGCGAGTGTGTCTTACATGCAACAGGAAAGCCTCTGTGTTATGGAATGATTTATTTGCTTCTGCAAACACAGACTGAAGTTGATGTCACTTTATTTCTGACATGGAACCACTTTTCCACAAGTGGAATATTAAGACATTCCTCCCCACCAGAACAATTTGGGAATTTCATTTACTTTCATTATGATAAAACTTCACTTAATCTGAGCACATGATAAGCAACTTTTATTGTGTTTCTGTTTTTCTATAAGGAAAAGGCAAGTTGTTTTCCAAATTTATGCAGATGTTAGAATTCTAAGAGGAAGAATAATGGGGAAAAAACAGCTCACATGTCTAGATGCTAAACAATAACAGCAAGTTTTCAGCAACTGTTTCCAGATTTTCAGAAAATCTTTAATTTCATCAAGGGACAAATCAATTTGCAGGTGCATTGACAGCTATTTAAGCTGGAGGATGGAACATCTTGACTGAGAAAAGCATATTAAAGGCACCGCCAATTAACCCTTTATGCCTGTATCATTTAATCTGGTTTTCACAGAGTTTTGGGGTATTTGTTATACTTTCCATGAACTTCATTATTAGAGGTCATTATTTTTTAAATTAAATTTTATCTATCAAAAAACACTTAATTAAAAAAAACAACTAAGCAAAACCAGAAATAGAATATTATTCTCCATCTTGAGATGCATTAACTTTCTGGAAACAAGAATATTCTATGTGCAGTAAGAAATGCAGTGCATTTATTTTATCTTCTATGTGCTTAGTACAAAGCACTAAATAATTATTTATGTGCTCTAAGATGAAAGGTTAATTGAGCTCAAAAGGTTAATGGACTTCCACATTAGCAGACTTTTTCTCAAAAGTGTTTCCTATGCAAGAGACTGTTATTACTATTTTTATAGTCTTCCTTCCTCCTTTCATTCTTAAATCCCTGTTTTCATTCATTAGTGAAAGCTGACCCTATGTCAAGGACTGCTGGAGCCCGTGGTGTTGCCCTCATTCTTCTGCTTGTCCATGACAGGGTCCCTGTCTTACTGACCTCTGCAGTTCCAACGCCACCAGAGTCCATGAGAAATAGGACACACATAGAGGTCCAGTTGAAAGGGAACAGTAGAGGGTCCTTTGGTTCCCTTCACCAGTTCTGTGTGGGACATTGTCATTTTTTCATTGTAAGACTTTTTAGGAAGATTCTTTCTATCACTCTCTATATCTTTGTCCCCTTTTCTTGGCTTAGTATTTAGTGACATAGGTGTTAAAGTATTATTTATGACTCTTTGTGAGGAAACTTAGTCCCTATCATTGTTTCTCAGGATCATAGAAAAGAAAGTAAGTAGCAATGCTTGCTTTGTGCTGGGCAGTGTTCTAAGAATTGTATATGTATTTAATCATCTAGGCCTTGCTACAGCCCCTGAGAAGGTGTGCAGCTCACATCTCTCAGATGCTAAGTAAGTCAAACCTACGTCTAGATCTTCACGGAATCTTTAACTTCATGGAAAGTAAATCACCGTGCAAGTACAATTGACAGCTGCTGTTGTAAGTTACTATTCCCATTTTATAGATAATGAAACTGGAGCCCAGAGACTTTATGTGACGTGTTCAAGCTACACAAGTAACAAATAGAGAAGGCAAATTCCATCATGTGACGTGGCTCACGTTACTTTTTCAGATGAGTCTCCATACCACTAAATCTGACCCAGAAAATGGAGGAGTATTCTGCTCAAGCAAGAGCCAGTCATCTGGGGAAAAGCAGGTCTATCCCCAGCCTTGGCTTCCAGCCCTGTTGCGTGAGACAGTATCTGCAACGCCCCAGTGAAGATCCACAGCTCCAGCACATGGACGGACTGGAACACTGTCCTGAAAGCAGGTATCTTGTATTTCGTGGCCATGAGAAAGGAAGAGTCAGGGGAGAACTGGAAGGGAGATAATGCTGGGGGTATAGAACACACAGACCACAGAGATGAAGGTACTGAAAAAGGAAGAGTAGGTAGCTATTAATGAAGGGTCACACGGGAAATGTTAGTGCTAATCTGAATAATTTAGCTAATGAATGTGTGACAAAGACAAGCTGTCCTCGCAGAGAAGGGGCCTCCTGGTCCCTTTATTTGTATTTATATGTCTTGGTGGAAGGCCTTCTTTCTCCAGTTTCCTCTCTTACTTATCCTATGTAAGGAGATTTTATAGAGGGCAAATATTTCATTTCAGAATCTCCTAAAGATGGGTGGATTTCAACCTTAACTCTAATATGCACCTTCAGGGATTGCAACAGCTTACTTTATTTGGAGGAGGTGGTAGAAAGTAGTTGTTGAAAAAAAGTTCTTTCTTATTTTCCTTTTCTTCCCCTTCTTAAGCAAAAGGTTTCTCTTATGTAGAATAGCTCTTACAAAATAACATTTTGATGAAATTAGAGGCATACATATTAATGCCACTTGTTTTTCCAAATTTTCTAGAAAATGGTCTTGAAGTACAATGTTTTAGTTTCTGTCAAACATGTCAGACAGGGCTACTTGAGAGCTGAATTTATTATCTGAATAGCCTCTCGCTCCCCTGTCCCTGCCATCTACCCTGCAGCATGGCGTCGAGTCTGCTAAGCTCTGGGTGGTGCCCCTCTGTCAGGAATCTTGCCTGCGCCTTTGGCTCTGATTGAAGAATGTGGCATATGTCCCCTATATATAGAAAAGCACATATCTATACACAGCTACGTAGCTACAGATAGACACACCGACACCCCCACACGTGGATCTCTGCAAATTTTTCTCCACTCTTTCTTTCAACCCAATGATTTCCTAACGATCTGTTACCCATCTAAGACAGATTGCTTTTCATGGTTCAGCAATCCCAGCACAGACATTCATTTTAATCAATAGAGCAGTCAAAAGAAAGAATAGATTTACTTGTTTTTTTCTTTTTTTACATTTAATTGAAAATTTTCAAGTGATTACCAACTTGTGTAGATCCCAAAGTTTAGGAAGCAGGAATAGGTAAGCCCATGAAGTGAGTGCAAAAGTGTCAACAAGCAGGATTCAGGTCTGCAGAGGCTATACTTGGGCAAAGTAGAGCACCTGTTTCTTTGCAATAACCCAGCCAGGTCCCTTCTTGTCCCTCTCCACCATTACCACCAGACACACCTAGCACTCAGGAATGTCTTCATTCCTTACCCTCCCTGACAGCACCCTAGTCCAAATCTTGCCATCTCTTCCCCATGCTCCTGAGTCAATCCTGCTTTCAAACTGCTCTTTGAATTACTTTCCAAAGAAAAATCCAACTATGCTACTTCCTTGATCAAATATCATATCGAACTCTCCATTGCTATGTGGTCTTGATGTGAAGTTCAGTTTCCTTACCTGTAAAATAGGAATAAGAAGTCCATATGCAGTCGGAGAAAATCCGCATTTTTCAGCCTCTGCGTGCAACTTCTCCATCTTCTATTGAAATACCTTGTCTCTGAACACACCATGCCTTTTTACATAACCCTATATCCCTCTGGCAAGCTTGTACCCTTCCTTTACGGTTAAGGCCAAATGTCTCCCCTGCCATAAAATTATTACTCTTTGGGGAAATTAAGCATCTCCCCATTCTGGATTCCCCTCTGCAGGTTTGTTGGTTATTGTCTGATGATAACACGGACTGTTGGTAGCATCAATACCCCTGTGACCAGGCAGTGCACTGCTGGAGGGCAGAGAGAGGCATGCCTCATTTTTCTATCCACCATCACCAGCACAATGCTTAACAGAGATGAGTAAGCTAGGTGAGGAGCAAGTGTGTCATTTGGAAAGAGTCTGGTTCATAAGGCAATGCCTGGAAACTCATCTTCTTTGTTTCCTATTCAAAGTTGTCCCATTGGTTGATGTTGGAACAGAATCTAAAGCCCTCCTAGGGCTCCTAGTTCCCTAAAGGCAAGTTATTAAGAGAGAAAACCATTTTGGCCATCAATCTTCTTTGGTGCACTTAAAATGTGTAGGTCATTTCATGGCAGACCACTTCTTTCCATAATATTTTTTCTCATACAACTTATCCTTGTATATTCCTAATACAAGTATAGTTTTATGGGATGCATATTATCACTCCATATTTCATGGTGAAGACACTGAGGTCTCTGGAGGAGTATCGCCTGGAGAGACTTAAGAGCTCTGCTACCCAGATCAATTACATGAGAATGCTGGGGATTGTCCCAGGTATCCCTTATTCTAAAGCTCCCAATCCCTAGCCCTAAGGAGTTTAGATTCTAGGCCCATGGCTGATTCAAGGTGGTGGAAGCCAGGCTAGAACCTCAATCTCTGAGTTGTTCTGGACTTGATTTCAGGACTGTGCTGTCCTTTCACTATGACCCCACACAATAGACATCAAATTCCGGATCTCCCTGGAAGGACTGAAACAGAGCCACTCATCTCTCTTTCTTCACCCATAGGCCAGGGTTATTCTTTCTTTAAAATGCTTCTACAGGAAATCCAAGGAGATGTGACTCTATAGTTGGGGCAACTCAAGTCACAGAAGGAAATATTATAAAAGTAAGAAATAATAATTCCAGTTATGAACATAGATCCTTGGGGCGCCTGGGTGGCTCAGTCGTCATGCGTCTGCCTTCGGCTCAGGTCATGATCTCAGGGTCTTGGACTCGAGCCCCACATTAGGCTCCCTGCTCAGTGGGAAGCCTGCTTCTCCCTCTCCCACTCCCCCTGCTTGTGTTCCCTCTCTATGTCTCTCTCTGTCAAATAAATAAATAAAATCTTAAAAAAAATAGATCCCTTAGAGGAGGTGGGATTTTTATAGAAGACTTGGTGAGAAGCTCGGAGGTTTGAAGCCCATGTACGTGGCATTCTCCTCTGTGACAGCATTCGGGACAGAATTTTCAGCATGATGTATTTAGAGCTATTCGTGAAACCTCACTTTGGGCATGGTGGTATGGGCTGACAGAACTCATCTCTTCTTAGTATGTTGTTCTAGTCAGCTTTCTGCCTCAGAGTATATGATAATTTGCCTACCCCCTGAAAAGAAACCAAATACAGACTGAGTGTTCTGCAGGCAAAATCATACTTAGAGTGTCTCAGGTTATCAGAGTAAGTGGTAGTTGTCTGATTATAAAGTGGGAAGATATTATTCAGACATGGATATATCTGTAATCAGCAATGATGAAGAAGGTGTACAGGAAGTGAATGGTAATTAAAGGGGACTTAGGGGACTTTTGCTTGTGTGTACTGAGTCTCTTATGTCCTTAGAGAATGAGCCGTTGGCTTTTCAATGTCCAATTAATATTGTAATTCTCAAATGGCTTGGAAATGGGGATGCACCTACTCTAATTTTGGAAGGATTCAAATAGCAACATCTTTGAAAGGATTTAATAAGTTTGGTTTCCAATCAAGACAAAACATGGTCTCCACCAATGGTTGCAAAGGATGATTAGGCTAAAGCCAGCCTACCCATGTGCACGGCACTTATTCTGAGAAGTATGATACTGAAAATATTTGGAGATGAAGAATTTTACTCCCAAGGGAAGGAAGATGAGTAGATTGATAGGGTTGTGGGGTTGTCAGATTGCAGCTCAGAGAACTGATTCTACTCTCCCCTGCCAGCTGATTGACTTGTAATGTTGTCTTTCTGCTATTAGGTTTAGGTAGGTCTTAGCAGCTGAAGAGACATATATTGATAATCAAGGAAGCAAATGTTATCTGACTTTTTTGAATGCTGATACTTAAAAATTAGCCCATAACTATGACTGATAGCTTATAAAAGAACTCGTCTTTCCTGGTGACCCTGATGTTTTCACAAAATAAGTCTCTGGGAGGTTATGGAGTTGTGAGACAGGACATTGAACAAGTGATACACATTGGCACAGCAAGCCATCCTGTGTGCTCAGGCAATGCGAGACCTCTTGCTTTTGTGATGGTATACGAACATGACCTCATGAACTGAGCATATGTACAGACCCTCCCTCTAATTTTGATCACTTCTTTTCACTGGGAGCAAAGCAGAGACAACCTTGTTTCATATGCAAATTGCAGGAAATGTTCCACCTGTCCCCGTGGTTTCCCTTGACTGGGAAAATCATTCATAGTCTTGCCGCTGTCTGGGGGGGACCATTCACAAGTCTTCCTTGTCCCTTTAAATGGATGTTTAATAAGCTTGGAAATGGCATTGCCTCCAAGAAAGCCAACATTGGAGAATTAGAGCCTGTTTCCTTAGATGAATATGAAACTTTAAAATAGTCCAAGAAGACCTCTGCAATCCCTGCTAAATGAGATTTGATTTCTCTTTAAGCTGTTTCTAATAGCTGGAATTACAGAACACTGCTGTTTACCAGTTAATAGGCTTCTGAGCAAGCAGCGTGCATGTACGCAAAGTGATACCATTGACTCCTGTATTCAAGAAGCAACCCCTCCAGTTTACGTGTCTCTCTGCCAAGTGAGCTGAGCTTAGTGCTCCGTTCTTGTTGGCTGCTTGTCTCTCTTTCCCTAGTCCCTGTCAGACTGCTGTCCCCCACTCTGCCTTTCCTTCCTGCTTCTCAATGTGTTCAATTCAATTTTTTGGTTCTTTGCCAAAGGAATTTTGCCCCAATTCTGCCTTTAGATTGTCATGTTTTGGAGCCAGGAAATGGAGAAAAAGAACCCAAGAAAATTTGTCCCTTCTAATTAATAAGAGGAATGTAGACCACAGGCAAACTAGACTTTGCTTGCCTCCAGGAGATAGGTCTTCCTTTGTACTATGATATGTGACATGACCCAGACCACATGCATGCAGGTGCCGTCGGGGAAAGGCAGCCAGGGGTGAGGTCTAATAGGAAGAGGCAATTTTGTCTTTAAACCGTGTTTTCCACCCAAAACTCTGAATGACGATTAGTTACAATGATTCCTATGAACAACAGTGCCAGACCCAGATTTCATGTGCTTCTTGTCAGTCCTCGCAACTGCTTTTGGATATGGATGGAATCATTCTGATTCTACAGAGGGGGGACCTGCTGAGCCTCGGGGCAGAGCTGGAGAGGGGCTGAGTGGGCCTTGAACAGAAGTCCGCTGGACTCCAACTGAGATGCCTGTGAGGCGGCCAGCAGTCCAGAGTGGCAGCACGACCTGCGTGCGGGGCACGATTTGGAGCCTCGGTGTCTGTGCTGCCTTCACACCTGCCCTGCGGTGGGCTTGCGCTATTTTCCACTTCATAACGAAGGAAACGGACGCACAAGAGATTAGGGACCTTGCCTCGGTCCCACGGCTCAGTCAGGGAGTACAGGTGCTGGGGGTATGAAGCCAGGTTATCTGTTTCCAGAGTCTATGCCCTTGACTGGTGATGCCTGACCTCGTCCACGTTTCCTAGGTTCCCACGGTCTGAATCCACTCACCAGACACATGGAAGCACCTACAAGCTCTCATCTCTGGGTAGAGAGAAACTAAAAATGCAACCTTGCTTGGAGTTGTGTGAGTGGGGACGTACAAGGGAGCTGCCCACTCCCCTCACTAAACATCTTTAAGGTTTTATTTTGAAATACCTGTCTTTAAACGAAAGCTCCAAGAGTGAGGTGCCTTTTAAGTGGGTTGTTCCAGGCCTCGCACACTTCTGAGGTTTGTCCTGGCCCCCGTGCTGGAGAGCAGGGTCTACAGGTGAATAGAGTGACTGAGAGAGGAAAGGAGCCCCTGAAAGCCAGGAAATGAATTTCTGTCCCCCTCCTGTGTCCCACCCTCACTCTTTCTCTCCATCCAACAGAATGAACTGACGACTCTGGGTGCATGTCAGAGTCAGGTACTCAGTACCATGGATCAGCAGAATCACTGGTTTTCTTAGAAGAAGAGGGCCTTAGAAGAGTCTTCATAGAATACGGGCTCTTCTGGCATTTTCTAGAAACGGAAGATGGCAAGAGGTTTATTACTATTTAGAAATTCCTTGGGACCATCTCTGTGGCACGGAGCAGCGGTGCCTTTTCCCTCTTTATTTGGCTTCTCCTGACATCACTCATCACCACTGTCAAGCAAGCCCCACTTCTCCCTATACTCACCTTGTCAATTCTTCTTCCTCATTCACAGCATGTTGTGGGAACGCGAGAAATAACGAACACTGCAAACAGTGCGAAACAGATTAATAAATCATTTTAAAGTATTAAAATTGATATTGGGTTTTTCTGCAATATTTTATCATTTATAATTTATTAAGCATGTTATTTGTCATCTGGTTAGGCAAGAACAACCAGTATGTCATTGGGGGGGTCTGATTTCTCAATGCCCTTAACTAGCCTGCAATGGAAGCGACAGGAGCTTCCCGTGGAGGGTGGTAAGATGGCAGCCTGAAGGTCCGCGGGCAGTGGACCCTGTGATTTCTTTGTTTGTAGATTGTGAAGACAGACCAGAGCCCTCTGCATACCCAGGGCAAGCAAAGTATACAAGCTTCCCCTCCTGAACCCTTTTCCCTTCCGGTGGGGTAAATCACCTTCCCACTGTCTCAAGCACTTCTGTGCTTTCCATCTTTCGCCAAATGTTTATCAAGAGCCTACTATGTGCATGCACTGTTGGAAGTGATCAGGATATATCAGTAATCAAGACAAACTGATCCTTGCCCTGTAGAAGTTTTCTGCTAGCAGGGGAAGACAGATGGTAAAAAATAAACACAATAAATACACACATGTGATAGTAGGTCACGAGGTGCTAAGTGGCATACAGTAAAAAAGGGAAGAGAAGACAAGGGCAGAGTGTGGGCAATGGGCTGACGGATAGCCCTTGTTTGCAAGCTGCAGTGCTCCTTGCTTGAGAGTGAATTCCTGGCATTTTCCTGGCTGGAATGACATTTGGATCCCAAAGGATTGGAGCCAAACGTAGCCTCCATTCACCAGCTCTGTGAAATGCCTCTAGGGCAGGAAACATCATGGAGGAAGGGCTTGTCTCGGACTGTGCTCCCCAATCCAGAGGAGATGCCGCTGTCCTCCCACCCAGCTCTTTGTACTCCCCAGATGGCTGAGAACTGTGTTAAAGTCCAAGGCCCACCTCTCCCCTGTTCTTCTAGGAGGAGGGGGATGTCTAAATAGGGGACCACACCTGGATGTGGAGGCACAGAACTGCCGGCTCTCCTTCTGGAGGATGTCAAGGAAAGCCAGAGTGTTGGAACTCAGCATCTGTCGGCTGTGGGCAGCCTGGGAACTGAGACCACTCAGCAGCACAGAGGGTCAATGTCTCTATCTGGACACCTGCAGCTACTCGGCTGCTTCCCCTTTGAATCCATGCTGACCACTCCCTCAGTCTGGCTTTGGGTTATTTCTGGACGGAAATATAAAACCAGGGGCTTCATTCCTGGCAGTGATGGCTGAGTTTCTGGCATGAATGCGTACATGAATATCTGCTTTGCTGGGGTGGTGTTTTTCAGATTCTATTTGGTGTAGGCTTCTAGTCTGAAGCATCTCTGATTTTATCTAAAAGTTAGGCTGAGTTTCTGTTAGGTGTCATAGGGTACCCTGGAGACGGGGAGTTAGGGATTAGCGGGCAGCACCTGGAAAACCCATCTTAGGAACCCAGCAGGGCCACTTGAAGCAGAGATTTTGGGACATGGGGTTGTTAAAAATCAGTGAATGAAAGAAGAAAGGAGTTTATAGTTAGCACACAGAAAGTCACAGAATCATGTAGTTCATTATATTTAGCACACTCTTAGGAAGAAAATCTGGCTTTCCTGGCGGAAGTATGTCAGTCACACAAATGGTGCCTACCAAGTGCACTGTTAGAGGAAGAGGCGAGATTCCCTGACTTGGGAGGAAGGGGGGGGATGGCAAGGGCTAGCTTTTTTAGAGGCAGCTCACTGTTTTCTAAATGTGTCTCATTATAAGAATCTTTGGGGGAACTAGATAAAAATACTGATTCTTGAGTTTCATGCCCCCAAACTAATCAATGAAGATATGTAGGGGAGGGGCTTGGGAGTTTTAGCTTTTGCCAGCACTATAAGTGGTTCTTTTAAGATGGAGCACATGGCTCTCAATAGGGCTCCGCAGTAGGATTAACCAAGGAGCTTTTAATGATTGCCAGGGCTCAGGACTCACCCCAGAGAATTGGGCAGTTCATCGGGGTGGGCCTGGAGGAGAGTTGGGGTATTAAGGAGGGAAGGCTCTGGGCAGGGAACCCGCTGCAGCCAGGCCTGGTGCCTCCGGTAATAAGGAGGGAAGGCTCTGGGCAGGGAACCCGCTGCAGCCAGGCCTGGGTGCCCCAGTAATAAGGAGGGAAGGCTCTGGGCAGGGAACCCGCTGCAGCCAGGCCTGGGTGCCCCGGTAATAAGGAGGGAAGGTTCTGGGCAGGGAACCCGCTGCAGCCAGGCCTGGGTGCCCAGGTAATAAGGAGGGAAGGCTCTGGGCAGGGAACCTGCTTTAGTGCCACCCTGTCCACCCCCACATTATCCTGACTTATTATGTTGTAATAAATTGAACCATTGCACTTCATTATTTCATATTTGAGGAGATTTATAGATTGTCCTGGTGGCTGAAGAGGCAGTGATTAAAGAAGCAGCGTGCTAATGAATAAGGCTCTGCACAAAGCCGTTTTAATTAATGCACAGCCCAGGGGCTGTAAACCACTTGCTGATAACAAACCTGCCCATTGTAAACTTGAACTGACAACTTCCCACAGAATAAGGGCTGACAGGCGACACAGGGAAGTTCCTCAAGTGGCAATTAGGGCCACTGGAGGAAGCCCCTCCCTGCCGCCTTGGTCAAGACAGCAGAGTCCCCCAACACACAGGTGGTCCTTTCTGCACAAGAATTTTGAGTCTCCTTGGTCTCCTACCACCTGGTTCTCCTCCATCGTCTTCCATCCCAGTGGCTCTGGACTTTACAATCATACGTGAACTTTCTGAAAGTCCTGGTTGGCTCACAAGATGCCTGGCATCCTTCTTCACAAAGCTCCTGTGATACAGAAGAGTTCTTTTCATCTCAACTTCTTCCAGAGCTCCGAAGATTGAGTGAAGTTTGGTGTTTATCTGAAGGCTTTTTTTTTTTTTTTATGGAGCCATTATCTGTTGGCAGTTTGGTTTTAGAGAAGCCCATCTCACTGCTCTTCACCTGTTAAGTGACCCAGCTTTCCTCTTTGCAGGTGCATGGGGGTGACCGGAGACAGCCAGTGTCTCCACAGAGCAAGCCCCAAACATTCCTTATCCCTATTGCACTTCTCTGTATCCCAGGATTCCTCAGGAAATGCTGTTTCCTGACAAATTAAGTCCAAAGGGTGACAAGTAGCAAAATAACCTTTTTCTGTTCTTTTAATGGTTTCCTGCCAGGATTGAATGTTTGGAGACGTGGGAACATTGTGATAAGATGGCTTTCCTGCCAGCTGATTACCGTGGCAGCTTCTGCCATGAGACAGAGCCTTATTAGTCATATGACTAACACTAATAATAGTGATTCCAACAACAAAAAGAATGCAGCCATAATATGAGCGAAAAATCTTGGCCAACAGAATGATTTGAGAAAAAAAATATTGATAATGAAGTGAGGTTTATTGAATTAACTGTTCCATTTAACAGCCGTAGCGGCAGAGCCAAGACATGAAAGAATATAATCAAGGGCATGACTCTGGTGACAGCTGAACTAGATAGGGGAATAGCCAAGTCAGTCCACTTATAATCTTGCCGATGGGGCGGCTACACCTCTTAAGGAAGCTGCCAAGGAACCCAGAGGCCTGCCAAGGAACCCAGGGAGTTTTATTTTGGTAGTAAGGTATTATTGCTTCTGGTCTCCTACCTGCAACGTACCTTTCCCAATGGAAAGGTTACCCTTGGTATCAAGGGACTCAGTTCTCCTAGTAGTGAACTCTTTGTAGTATTTGAAGAGCAGACTTCCCGGTCATGAGGGGCAAAGGCACATGTCAGCTGGGTAGGTCTGACATGCAGAAGCAAGTAGTGGATTTTACTTCTCTTCCCTTTCCCTTGGATAAATATACCGTTGGTTCACGGTGGCCCCCAACTTCCTGCCTGCCCCCTCTGGTGTACAGCTAGGGCCTGGTGGCTTCTTTGTTGCCCCAGGTTAACCCTGGGTCTATGATGTTGCTTTGCACCTACCTCATCTTGCTCCCTGAATCTTCTTTCTTATTGTGATGAATTGTCTTAGCTGTGCTGTACCCCTCTTGCTAAGATTGTCTGCATTCTTTTTGTAGGAATATAGAAGGCAGTTGCAATATTTATATACAAATTAAAGTTTAAGAAATTCCAAAACAATAGGGGGTTTAGGATGGGTCAGGGAATCAGTATTCTAGTGTAATATATTAAGAACATATTAATCTCAGAAATAATATAATTATTGATAGCAGTGCTTTGCATTTTTGAACAACAGGACATTTTCTCCTAAGTGTGCAGGGATTAGTCCGATATTGTTTAATTGATATGCTTTTTATATTACTTCCATTTGATATTTGAAGAAACTGAGGGACCTAGGAGGTATATGATGAACCAGGCATAGGGGTACAGTGGAGGTGAAATGATGTGACTCCAAGTAGGGACTGGATAGCTACAGAGATCTGCTTGTTCATGAATTCTGCGTTATCTTTGATTTCTGGTAAGTAATTCTGAAGTCATCACTGGGCATTTTATGACCAGGATGGAGGGGAGCCTGAGACCAAGATTGGGAAGAGGGAAAATGGGCAAGATTTTGTGATTTTTAGTGTGTTTATCCTGGATTTCCTTTTCTTCATCATTCCCAGACTATATGTCAACTACTAGAAGTCTTTTTAAAATTACACTGAGAAGAGGAACAGATTTGGGGAATAAAACAGAGTTCACTTCTAAGTGACACATGAAGCTTAATTTTTAATGGTGGAGAATACCATACATATACATCTGTAAATGTGGAAGACAAAGCAACAGAGAGTTAGGAATTTTAGCCGGCAGAACATGAAACATAAGCAGTCAATTTTACATTAAAACAAGGGAAAATGATTTCTCTCTTTTAAGGTTTTATTTATTTATTTGACAGAGAAAAATACCAGCTGGAGAGGGAACACAAGCAGGGGGAGTGAGAGAGAGAGGAGCAGACTTCCTGCAGAACAGGGAGCTTGACCTTGACCTGACCTGAAGACAGATGCTTAATGACTGAGCCACCCAGGCACCCCAGAGAATGATTTCTTAATTCATGTCCTATCTCCAAGAATCTTACTTTGGTTGAAGTATAGCAAGGACCTACCTGGGAAGAAAGAGAGCAAAGAAACTGAAATCCTGAACAAGGACAGTATAGAGATGGCTAGTTTTCTCATTTGTCCAAATAGCAATGGCTCCTGAGAATCCCTAGAATCAGGAAGAAAGAATGGTGAAGTTATTTTTTGTAGTACCAAGCTGCTTCATTGGGAAATGCAACTTCTTGGTAACTGGGATTTTCTAACATATAAAAATTATTTCTTTGCTCTTAAATCCATAGATGCTGATGAGAATTCCAGTGACTTTGATCATCTCCAAGTGCCTTCTGCTCCCTTATATTCATTTTAGATTGTTATCTGATTTAATCTTCCTTTTCAATTCTTTCCTGTTTCATTATTGTCAAAGGTGCCACCTTCTCTGGAAAAGGTTAATGTGTTAAACATGCTTTCTAACACTTTCTTCTATTTCTTGTACTGCTGAGCTGATCAATATGGCAGCTGCTTGAAAAGATATGGAATCCAGTATTTAGAAAGGGCTGTCAAAGGTTAGCCAAAAAGGTGTGGAAACTGGAAGCCTGAGGGGTCATGCATTTGACAGAAATGAGCACAATAATCCCCCTGGTTAGTGGTAAGTGGCTCTTGCCAGGACCAAGGAAAACACCTGTCCAGCTTGAAATACTTTTTAATAGTGTGTTTATGGGAAAACCCAAATGGGTCCAAAACACTCAGAGAGCCACAACTTATTTCAATGGCAGCTAATTTTTGATACTTTCTGGCCATGTGCTTTCATGCAAATATACCTTTAGTTGTAGAGGCTGTTTGGCTCCCTGGCCAAGGAGAAGGGGTAACACGTCTTCCTGGTGACCTTCACATCAGATTGACATCTTTTATCCCTTCTTAACAAACCACTTCCAATCATCCAACTTTCTTCCTTTTTCCTCCTGTTCTCCCCCCAAAAATCTCCTCTTCTTTCTCTATCTTTTCTCTTTCTTTTCTCTAAGTATGTTTAAATGGGGGAGTTACCAGAGTCATTTGTAAGACCTGATAAAATAAGGAGAAAAGAGAGCCAGTGGTTTTCTTTTTGGGAAATCTCAGATGTCAAATATGGAGGGAATTGTCAATGGTTGTAGTGGTTAAGAAACCACATTTGAGAAGTTATTGCTATCTAAACCATTTTGTTTAATATTCAACAGTTTTCTTAGTGTTCCTTAGTTGGATTTAAAAAATAGCCAGTTATTTCTTGTATTGTAATTAGGCCCTGTATTTATTACCATAGTGAACTTCCAGCTCTGAGAGTTCATTTTCTAAGTACTTCGAGTCAAGTTCCTGAGGAAACAAGGATTTGAGATCAGATGATTTATAGTGTGTGCTCTTGGGCACCTGTAAGGAAGTGAGAGAAGAAGGGCTCACTGGTGGGAGCAGCTGAGCTACTCTGTAGTCACAACAATGGCCTCAGTGCATCCCACAAGATGTTCTATAAGCTGGAATTCCCCTTCATAATTGTCCTTGATTGAAGTAAAAGAGACAGGCCTTTGTACTACCACATCAATCCCTTGGCAAGGCAGCTCCCTCTGGCTGGAGGAAATTCTGGGCTGGTGGGTAAGAATTCAGTGGACAACATTCTGGGGTGGGAGCTCTTATGTCTTCATGAAGGTGGGGTCTAGTCTGAAGAAGGGTCTAGTCTGTGCAGGAAGGTGGATGGGGAAGATTTTCCACCTGACTTTTCTCTGGTCCAGACATCATTTTATTTATGAAGAACCACATGAGGTAAGATTAACTTTTGACTTTAAGAGTTGGGAACACTTAAATAGTATGACTATTATTTATGGAGAAACATCATGCTTTCTTTCACTACACTCTCCCTTTCCACTCTTTTTACAAGTTTTCTGTACAATTTTGTGACAATATGCATGATTCTCTCCCCACAAAACATCCGCTGGCTTCTTGACAGCATATTTTGTAGCTGTTTATAAGTGACATACAAAGCCTGTTCTAGGGAAAACAAAAAGATATGCTACTGAATTTGGGGGCATACAGAGAACGTTTTCCAAAGGGATACTCCAGAGGAAGAAGTTTAAAATTGGTTGTTTGTTTGCGCTGCAGATGTTAACAGATGCATGACCCCTGTGTCGTCCATGTTGTAATTATAAAGGTTCACCTGAGATTGGATTCTAAATCTTTGCTTTCTTTCACATGAGGTATCTGTTTCTACTTGTGATTCCAGTCAGCTGTTGTCTCACAGGTACGCGTGTATGAGTGGTGGAGAGAAGCCACAGCAAGGTTTAAGGATCCCACATAAAAAGGAAAACAAAATACAAGAGATGTTGCCTGTGGTCTACAATGTTGAAGATGTTTACTGGATGATGGATGAATATGGCGAATGAGGCAGCGTGGTCTGATCAGGGTGAAATGGCTGAGCAGGAGAACGGCAAGTGAATCAATCATGAGACCTGCTCCACCAGCCGGCTGGGTTCATCAGTCTCACAGCCTCTCTCAACAGGCTTATAAATTACCCCTGATGGAGGGATGGCATTTTGGGCCAGGTTTCAGCAACTTCTCCAGCAGAGATCAATAGGCTGCGGTGAATAGAAACAACACAACTCCAATGAGATAGTTGGCGATGCACTCCAACTTCATGTCGTCAGCTGTGCTTGCTTTTATAAATCCATATATTTTGTGCCCAAGCAGAAAGTCTCCATCCAAAAAAAAAACCCAGAAACCAAAAACCAAAAGAAAAAAAAGCCACCCCCCTCTCCCCAGGGGGAAAAAAAAATTAAACAAAAAAGCAAAACCAAACAAAAGACCTCTGGACTTAATTTAACATCCAGATGTAGTGCGAAGGGGCATGGCCTCCCGAATAAGAGCACAGTCTTGGTGGTTTGCTTAATTAACTTCTTTGTGCCCAAGATTTCTCACTTACATTTTCCAAAGATTTTATTTATTTATTTGAGGAAGAGAGAGGGAGAGAGAGAGAGCGGGAGGAGAGCGCACATAGAAGGGCATGTGGGGAGGGAGAGGGAGAGAGACAATCCCAAGCAGACTCTGCACTGAGCACAGAGCTGGATAGGGGACTGGATCTTAAAATCTTGAGATCATGACCTTAGCCAAAACCAAGAACTGGTTACTCAGCTGACTGAGCCACCCAGGCACTCCTTCCTCACTTTTATAAAAATGGCAATAATAATAATAAATCTGATTCCTTCTTCATAAAATTCTTTGTAGGATTAAATTAGTTATAATTGGCAAGTTGGTATTTAATAATTTTAACAGTTATTATTATAGGTGTAGCTCTGACTGCCTGGTTCACCTCACCCCCATTTAGTTTCAGAAGATGAGCTTTTGTCTTCCTTTACTGATAAAGCAATGTCCAGCATATTATCCTGAATTACATGCACCCACATCCATACTCACTTATTTTCTTTCAGTTGGAGAGAAAGAAGTATACTTTTTGTTATTCAAATGTGGCCTCTGCCTGTGACCCTCACTCTCTTTAACGTTTTTCTGGGTCTGGGTTCATGTACTTCATTCTCACTGTTCTCTCTTGTCAGGTTTTTTTTTTTTTTTTTTTTTCCTCCTTTCCCTAATGGTCTTAGATCCTTACTTTGCCTATATCCAAGTCCTTCCAATTCAAAAGTGGTAAACAAATCAAACAACTCTCTGTTGATCTTGAATATTACTCTAGTTACTTTTGTACTTTTCTCTCTCATTCTTATCCAAACATTTCATAATTGTGTTCTAAACTTTATGTCTCTATTTACTCACATCTTAGTTGTTTATCTACCGGTAACATCTCAATTATTCTATTAAAATATTGAAAGTACTCTCATGTATTGGAATCATTCTAACCAAGTTACCAATGACATTCTTATTGCCAAATCTAGTGGACATTTCCAATTTCTTGTAAAGATTGCTACTGTTGTTCATTCTTTTCCTAGAAATCTTTTATTCTTTTAGCTTCCATGACACCATTTTTTTTTTCTAATTCTTTAAAACTTGCTTTAGATAGGCAAAGGAAACAAAAGGGAAAATGAACTTTTGGACTTCATCAAAATAAAAAGCTTCTGCACAGCAAAGGAAACAGTCAACAAAACAAAGAGGCAACCCACGGAATGGGAGAAGATATTTGGAAATGACTCTACAGACAAAGAGCTGATATCCAAGATCTATAAAGAACTACTCCAACTCAACATCCAAAAAGAAGATTAACACATCAAAAAATGGGCAGGAGACATGAAGAGGCACTTCTCCATAGAAGACATACAAATGGCTAACAGACACATGAAAAAATGTTCATCGTCACTAGCCATCAGGGAAATTCAAACCAAAACCACAGTGAGATACCACCTTACACCAGTCAGAATGGCCAAAATTAACAAGACAGGAAACAACAAGTGTTGGAGAGGCTGCAGAGAAAGGGGAACCCTCTTACACTGTTGGTGGGAATGCAAGTCGGTGCAGTCGCTATGGAAAACAGTGTGGAGATTCCTCAAAGAATTAAAAATAGAGCTACCCTATGACCCTGCAATTGCACTACTGGGTATTTACCTCAAAGATACAGATGTAGTGAAAAGAAGGGCCATATGTACACCAATGTTCATTGCAGCAATGGCCACAATCGCCAAACTGTGGAAAGAGACAAGGTGCCCTTCAGCTGATGAATGGATAAAGAAGACATGGTCCATATATACAGTGGAATATTATCAGAAAGGATGAATACCCAACTTTTGTAGCCTCC
This sequence comes from Spilogale gracilis, assembly GCA_004023965.1. Classification (NCBI taxonomy): domain Eukaryota; kingdom Metazoa; phylum Chordata; class Mammalia; order Carnivora; family Mephitidae; genus Spilogale; species Spilogale gracilis. Next base: position 35,374 of record PITA01019768.1, read on the forward strand.
ATCAGAAAGGATGAATACCCAACTTTTGTAGCAACATGGACCGAATTGGAAGAGATTATGCTGAGTGAAATAAGCCAAGTAAAGAAAGTCAAGTATCACATGGTTTCACTTACTTGTGGTGCATAAGAAGTAAGATAGAAGACAGTAGAAGAAAGAAAGGAAATGGGAAGTAGGGTAATTCAGGAAGAGGAACAAAACATGAGAGACTTTGAATTCAGAAACAAACTGAGGGTCTTGGAGGGGGGTGGGGGATGGGAGAGCCTGGTGGGGGGTACTGAGGGCACGTATTGCATGGAGCACTGGGTGTTGAACAATGACTCTTCAAACACTGAAAAAATAAAATAATATAATAAAAAATTTCTTTAGGTATAATATTTTCAGTATTCCTTCTTTAAAACTAGTTTCTAATATTTTTACTTTATTTTTTAATTTTTAAAAGATTTTATTTATTTATTTATTTATTTATTTATTTATTTATTTGAGAGAGAGAGAGAGAGAGAGAGAGAGAGTGAGCTTGAGTGGGGGAGGGAAAAGAGGAGGGAGAGAATCTCTAGAAAACTCTGTCCTGAGTGTGGAGCCTCATTCCGGGGCTTGATCTCTGGGATCCCGAGATCATGACTTGAGCCAAAATCAAGAGTCAGACATTCAACCAATTGAGCCACCCAGTCACCTCCTTATGTTATTTTAAATTTAATTTTATATCTAAGAATTCCTTAGAAAAGTGTTTTTCCATTTCAAAAGGATAGACATTTGTTTCCTTATTTTTCCAAACTTTTTGTTGTAGATCTTTCTGTTGTTTATTACTTTAAAGTCAGAAAATATACTGTATATTTTGGAATATGTTTTTTGTTGTTGTTGTTGTCAAACCTTGATCATGTTTTCATCACCATTTGATGGGCATTTGAAAAAAATATGTATTCTCTTCTGTATATCTATGTACACATGTGAAAATACTATATTAAATTTGTTGTCATAGTTTCTAACATTGCTTATTTTTTTGTGTATTTGATTTGTCTATGTATGAGAGCTTCATACATGGAGGTCCTCCTTCATTCACTTCAAAAAATCTTTGGTGTGTATTTCAATGCTATGTTGGTTGATATATAGATGTTCATTACTGTTCTATCTCATTGGGGAATTATGTTTTCTTTTATAAACTATTCCTGTTGTATGTTTTCCTTCTCTATTCTGACATTTTCCCTTTTGCCTTTTTCAAGAGGTACTCCACAGGGTTCTACTCTTGCTCCTGCTTTCTTACAATAACCAT
>PITA01019769.1:0-36621 GCA_004023965.1 Spilogale gracilis
AAAATAAAAAGCTTCTGTACAGCAAAGGAAACAGTCAACAAAACAAAGAGGCAACCCACAGAATGGGAGAAGATATTTGCAAATGACACTACAGACAAAGGGCTGGTATCCAAGATCTATAAAGAACTACTCAAACTCAACACTCAAAAAGAAGATGAACACATCAAAAAATGGGCAAGAGACATGAAGAGGCACTTCTACATAGAAGATATACAAACGGCTAACAGACACATGAGCATGGTAGTTTTAAATAAGATGGTCACCTAAGGCCTCACTGATCAGGAGACATTTAGCAAAGACCTGAAGGAGGTAAGAGAGCAAGCCATTGCATGTGACATTGTAAAGGCAAAGTCTTAATGATTCATCAGGACTTCTTTTAGTCATTTTTGTAATATGTACACATAAAGTTACTGACTACAAACTCCTGATTTCAAATCATGCAGAAATAGAGTCATATATGAGCAGTGGAATACAAAATCTCAAACTGCCAATTTAACATGCTCCCTGTCTTCAAGCACATGAGCCAAAGGCCTCAATATGTTCCTCTCCTCTCTATTTTGCTAGGAGCCTCTCTAGGGGTAGCATAAACAATGTCACTGTTAATGGAATTCTCCTAAGCTTCTAAGTTCTAGCCTGCAACTAGAACTTTGTGGTAGAACTCTGAAATCATTGGAGGAAAGAAATATCCCTGTAGTACTGTAAGGGAATTTTCTGGCATTGGAGAAAATACTATGACCAACACGGGTACATTCATGAGAGTCAATCAACATTAGCTTCAGCACTTATAGTGATAAGGAGATTGTTACTTCTTTTTTTTTTTAATATTTTATTTATTCATTTGACAGTGAGAGGGGGTCACAAACAGGCAGAGAGGCAGGCAGAGAAAGAGGGGGAAGCAGGCTTCCTGCTGAGCAGAAGGCCCGATGTGGGCCTTGATTCCAGGACCCGGAGATCATGACCTGAGCCAGAGGGAGAGGCTTAACCCTCTGAGCCACCCAGGTGCCCTTAGAGATTGCTACTTCTGATGGCACCTCATTTTCTTCTCTGCTCTAATTATAAGAAGTATCTTTTTGAATAAAAATTGGACTTATTCCATCTTTGTTTTTATTATTTTTTAAAAATCTATTTATTTGACACAGAGAAAAAATAAGAAGGGGGAGTGACAGAGGGAGAGGTAGAAAGAGAAGCAGGCTCCCTGCTGAGCAGAGAGCCTGATGTAAGGATGGATCCCAGGACTTTGGGATTGTGACCTGAGCTGAAGGCAGACACTTGCCCCAGCCTTAATCTGTCTTTTTTTTATTCTTGCTTATTAGTTAAATAAGTAGTTTACCTTACAGCTGTATTTATCGAATATCTTCTATGTCGAGTGTTGAGGGCATGTTTTATTAAGTGTAAGGAAGTTAAGTATGAAGACTGTGATCCTGGCTCAACAAGCCTGCACTCCATTCAGACATCAAGAACACGCCTGCTTCCTCCTCCACATAGCTGTCCATGAGGTTTATGTCTGCTTCCTCCTCCTGATAGAGTTCACAAAATACTCTAGACAATTCTTCTTCTAAGTCTTCTCTTTTTTTGTTATAAATGTCTCCAGAGGGGCGCCTGGGTGGCTCAGTTGGTTGGACGACTGCCTTCGGCTCAGGTCATGATCCTGGAGACCCGGGATGGAGTCCCACATCGGGTTCCCTGCTCAGTGGGAAGCCTGCTTCTCCCTCTCTCGCTCCTCCTGCTTGTGTTCCCTCTCTGGCTGTGTTTCTGTCTGTCAAATAAATAAAATCTTTAAAAAAAAAAAAAAGAGGGGCGCCTGGGTGGCTCAGTTGGTTAAGCAACTGCCTTTGGCTCAGGTCATGATCCCGGAGACCCGGAATCGAGTCCCACATCGGGCTTCCTGCTCGGTGGGAAGCCTGCTTCTCCCTCTCTCACTCCCCCTGCTTGTGTTCCCTCTCTGGCTGTGTTTCTCTCTGTCAAATAAATAAAAATCTTTAAAAAAAAAAAAAAAAGAAATGTCTCCAGAGTTTTCAACCATTCTGATTATTATCAAGAATATACTTATATAAAAGTAACTACCAAATAGTAGGCAAAATAAAATACAAGAAATCAGAATTCAGAAATGATTCTCTTGATGTATTTTAGAACCAGAATGCGCATGTTATCAGTGGTTTATCCACTGATATTAACAATGTTGGAAAGTAATATAGTAACTGTCACTAGAAGAAAAATTACAGGCTCCAAAGTAAGATGGAAAACAATGTCCACAGCCCCAAACATGCTCTCATAACCTGGTATTGACCACACCTTATACATTAGATTAGGGTTTTGTGTTTTTTTTTTTCAAAAAATCAAATTGCCTCCATATATACACAAATGAAAAGATTACAGTTATTTATAAATCACAATATGTCAAAAAATGTTGTTAAAAGTATAACAAATGCACTTTGAGTAGTTATTATGAATAAGGCACTATTAATTTTTTGCATATATTAAAACTAACACCCACAATTACCTCATGAAGTAGATATTATTATTATGTTCATTTTACAAGTGAAGAAACTTAAGGATCAAAGGTTTAATTAGACTTCCATTTCTGTCCAAGATTGAGCAGGGATCAGATTTGTCTTCTCATTTGAAACAACTGAAAAAATAGATAAAATATATAGAAACAGTAGTTTTCAAACATAGGAATTAATCATATGTGTGTGTGTATTATATGATTATATCATTATAACATATATTCCTTGGTACCAGGAAGTACCTTGCTACTCTAACAAGTACCTAAAAATGTAGCAAAGGCTTTGGAATTGGGTAAGAGATAAATGCTAAAAGAATCTTGAGGCATATGAGAGAAAATGCCTTAAAGAGATGGTTGATAGAAATACATCCATTAAAGGTGATTTTGCGCAAAATTTGGATGAATGTGAGTACAGTAGAGAATGCTTCTCTTATCTCAGAGAAGACACACATGATCAGCAAAATAGTGGTGAGCATCTGAATGCTAAGGAGGGTCCTGGTGAGGTCTCAGAAGGAAATGAGAAACATGTTAGAATAGATCCTTGTTATAAAATGACAGAAAGTAGGGTAGAACTGTGCTCTAATATTGGGTGAAAAGTAGAACTTGTAAGAGATGAATTTGGATATTTAGTTGGGGAGATTTCCAAGAAACGTGTGTAAAATGAAGCCTGGTTTCTCTTTTTGGCTTATAAAAATACCTAAAAATGTGGGCTGGCTTTGGAATTGGGTAATAGGGAGAGACTAGAAGAGTTCTGAAGTGCATTATGGAAAAAAGTCTGGATTGCCTTGAAGAGAAAGTCAGTAGAAATATGGACATTACAGATTCTGTGAAGGATCAGAAAGAAGTGAGGTGGGCTGCAGAGGAAGCTTCTATTGTCTTTACATACATCACGAGGAATGGGATGTTGCTAGAAATATGAATGTTAGAAGTGATTCTGGTAAGATCCCAGAAATGAGGAAGATAATTTTGGGGCATGGGAGGAAAGGCATTTCTCATTATAAAGTGGCAGAAATCTTGGCAGAGCCATGTTCTAGGGTTGGGCAGGAGGTAAAACTTGTAAAAAAATGAACTTGGTATTAACTGCAGGAATTTCCAAGCACCATGCGGAAAGTGTGGCTTAGTTTCTCCTTGATGCATTTAGTAAAATAGTAGATATAGAAAATATTATGTGATCTACAAAAAGCTCCGATAACTAATGAGTGCGTTCCACAAATCTGCACCATTTACCATTTACAAACGCATCGAAAACATGTAATACTTGAGGTAATTCTGACAATATATGTGCAAGACCTGCACCTGAAAAAAAAAATTTAAATACTGTTGAAAAAACTTTTAGAAAACCAACATCAACTGAGAGATAAAACTCAATACTAACTTGCTAATTCTCTCCAACTGGATCTTTATTTATTTATTTATTTTTATTTTTATTTTTTTTAAGATTTTATTTACTTGACAGAGAGAAACACAGCCAGAGAGGGAACACAAGCAGGGGGGGTGAGAGAGGGAGAAGCAGGCTTCCCACCGAGCAAGGAGCCGGATGTGGGGCTCAATCCCGGGTCTCCGCCCAACCAGCTGAGCCACCCAGGCGCCCCCTACTGGATCTTTAGATTCAATGGAACCCCAGTCAAAATCCTAGCAGATATTTTGTTGTAGAAATTGGCAAGCTGATTCTAAATGTCTTCTGAAAACAACAGAGAACCTAGAAGTGCCAAAACAACTTTCAAAAGAACAATGCTGGAGAAATTACTGTCTTTACCTGACTTCAAGATTCATACTAAAGCTAAGGTGACCATGTCAGTGTAGTATTGACATAAATATAAGTAAATAGATCTGTAGGACAGTAAAGAGACACCAAACATAGACCCATACATAATAGTTGATCGATTAACAGAGACACCAGGGCGGTTCAATAGAGAAAAGATAAATTCTTTTCACAAAAGACACTGGAATGACTGGAGAGCCATATGAGAAAAGAAAAACAGACCCAAACAATAAAACCCATGATCTATATCTTGCATCATATATAAAAAATTAACCTGAAGTGGATCACAGACATAAAGGAAAAACTTAAAGCATAACATTGTCTAGAAAAAAATAGAAGACAGACCTTATTATCTTAGTTAGGCAAAATTTTCTTAGCGACAACAGCAAAAGCACAATCCAGAGAAAAAAACCCGATAAACTTGACATCATCAAATTTAACATTCTTCTCTGCAAAAAAAAAGAGTTAAGAGAATGAAAAAAGTAAGCCACATACTGGCAGAAAATATATGTAAATCACATATCTGATAAAGGACTTACATCCGACTATTAAAAAAACTTTGTAACTCAACAACCAGAAAACAAACAACCTGATTAATAAAGGGGAAAAATATTTGCACTGTCATTTTACCAAAGAAAATAGACATATACAAATAAACACATGGAAAAATGCTCAACATCATTAGTCACCAGGGAAATGCAAACTAAAACCACAATTAGAAACCACTATACACAAATTGGAATGTCAAAAAGTAAAACGAATGACCATACCAAGAGTTGGCAAGGATACGGATTCACTAGAATTCTTGACTGCTGCTATTGGGAATATAAAATAACTCAGTGTCTTAGAAAAGAGTCTGGCAATATCTTAAAATGTCACACATCCATGGAGAAAGGGGAACCCTCTTACACTGTTGTTGGGAATGCAAGCTGGTTCAGCCACTTTGGAAGACAGTGTGGAGATTCCTCAAGACTTTAAAAATAGAGCTACCCTACGACCCAGCAATTGCACTACTGGGTATTTACCCCAAGGATACAGATATAGTGAAAAGAAGGGGCACATGCACCCCAATGTTTGTTGCAGCAATGTCCACAAGAGCCACACTGTGGAAGGAGCTGAGATGCCCTCCAACAGACGAATGGATAAAGAAGATGTGGACCATATATACAATGGAATATTCCTCAGCCATCGGATGACTACCTACCATTTGTATCAACATGGATGGAACTGGAGGGGATTATGTTGAGTGAAATAAGTCAAGCAGAGAAAGACAACTGTCATGAAGTTTCACTCATATGTGGAACATAAGGAATAGTGCAGAGGACCACAGGGGAAGGGAGGGAACTGAATAGGAAGAAATCAGAGAGGAAGACAAACCATGAAAGACTCTGGACTCTGGGGAACAAACTGAGGGTTATAGAAGGGAGGGAGGTGAGGGGTTGGGGTAACCGGGTGATGGGTATTAAGGAGGGCATGAGCACTGGGTGTTATACACAATTTATGAGTCATTGAACACTATCAAAAACTAATGATGTTCTATATGTTGGCTAACTGAAAATGATAATAATAATAATAATAATAATAATAATAATAATAAGCCACACATCCAACTACCATATGACCCAATCCCACCTCTACTGCTTACTAGTTATTTGATCTTTAACAAGTAAGCAGTTGGCATATGGTAACTACTATTATTGTTTTATTTTGTTTTAAGATTTATTTATTAATTTCAGATAAAAGAGAAAGAGAGAGACAGACACAAGGGGTAGCAGCAGAGAGAGAGGGTGAGAGAAACTTAAGCAAACTCCACACTGAGCACAGAGCCCAGAGCCCAGCATGGGCCTCCATCCCATGACCCGTGAGGTCACGACCTGAGCTGACACCAAGAGTTAGAGTAACTGCTCAACTCAGTGTGCCCCGCATTATGTTAATAAATAAATGTCCCATGTTGTTCACAAGCTCATCCAGGCTATATTATACAGCTTATCTTTTTGCTGAGAGTAACTGTAGAGATTATGCTTTATAGCCGTTCTCTCATCACTGCATCACTGACCTCATAGCGTCCTTTTTTTAAAAGATTTTATTTATTTATTTATTTATTTATTTGACAGAGAGAAACACAGCCAGAGAGGGAACCCAAGCAGGGGGAGTGAGAGAGGGAGAAGCAGGCTTCCTGCTGACCAGGGAACCCAACGCGGGGCTCCATCCCAAGACTCTGAGATCATGACCTGAGCCAAAGGCAGATGCTTAACAACAGAGCCACCCTGGTGCCCCACCTTCATGACATCTTAACCCATGTTGTTCGCCTGACCATATTTCTTTTTGTATGAGGAGCCACTTACGGGCTCATGCATAACAAAGCAAAGTGGGACAGAAACACCTATCTTTAAATGCTATGTCCCTCAGTAAAAACGGCACTTTGGTGTGTGTGTGTGTGTGTGTGTGTGTGTAAAGCTGTGCCAAAGGAATCAACTAAATCTCTCATTCTCACATGAAGACCAGCCTGAAGTCAGGTTTTATGAAGAAGGGCAGGAAGGAAGAGGAGAAAGACAAAGATGAAGTAAGCTTAGGAATGTCCCATTAAGCTCAGTCTCTGGGAATGGCCCACAAGGTAAGGGATATGTGATCCTTGAGGAGGATTTGGAATGTTTTCTTGGTAAAGTCATTCTGGGAAAACAGTCCCAAATTCCAAAAGAAGGCAAAGAGGGAAATAGGAGAATTTTCCACAGCCCCAGATCTACTATTGAGGCTGCTGTCGAGGATGAGGCCAGAATCTCACGGGACCGGCAAAATGTTCACATCAGAGTCCTCTGTTTTGGGTGTGTCCCCATCTCAAGTGCCTAAAGGTTGGAGACGCGGAAGATGCAGATCAACCATAGCCCACACGATACAAAGGGGTCAGTGGTTCTGAAAAGGGCGACCGGGGGGAGATAGATGACAGGAAAGAATTGCAAGAAATTCCAGAAGGTTGGGGGAACATTCGATGCTTTGGTTGACGACGAGGTACTCAGCAAAGAGACACGGGGCATGCTGCAGCTCCGTGTTCCTAGTGATGCCGCACAACAGGTGTAGACAAAAGCAAAGGCACAGACTTTATCCCAGGCTATCATGATGGAGCACTATGTGACGAATTTTACAAATCGAAAAAAAATTTAGGAGAATAGTGAGAAAGGGAAGAGACTTGGAAGTATTAAAGGATGAGAATAACAAGAAAAGAAGGTAAACATGGAGAAAGAGTAGCTCGCAAGAACAGCAAAGGAATTCTAGAAAGGAAATGAGGATGGTGAGTGTATCTGATATAGAGGGCCATGTTTCAGTTGAGGCCCAGAGTAAAGAACGGTTCCCCAACCCCGGGGGATAGGAAATTGTAGCTTTAAACAAAACAGTCTCCTACCCCATCCGAGGGAGATGATAATCTGGCACAAGGAAGACAAAAACCATGCCAGTCCAAGCATAAAAGAGAAGAAAATATAAGGATAAAATAAGTTTATTTAAAAAAAAAAAAAGAAAGAAAGAAAAATAGCTTCTGAGCCCTCTGGTGTGTGGTCAGGGAAAATTACCGTGTATCCCAAAAATGTCAGAGAAGACTCTCAGTAAAAACAATCAATAACAAGCAGTTACAGTGAAGGGAGCATCTCAACGGGCCCGTGTAATGGGGACACCGATGTTACAATCTCCAGACCCCTGGCGCTCTCTCTGTCTCTCCACACGAGCCTCCTTCTGGACTTCAACCACAAATTCTTGCTGATGGACTGGTTTCCCATAAAAGCTGATCCTCTGTTTGCTTTAATTAAAAGATTTTTACCTAAGATTCATTTTATCACTCTCAAATCACTGAAAACACAAAGAGGTTAAGAACAAAATTACTAAACAACACTGAAACATCAACAGGGAAAAAATGCATTTTCGAATCTATATTACTAAACAGATCCTAAAAATTGTGTCTGCTGGATAACATTCAAAAGGAAAGAAATCACTTGAGTAAAGACAGGAATCTTTCATAGAACACAGGGCTGGAAGTCCAAGACTATTTAAAGTATTTCTGTAAGTAAATTGACAGCGACGATGATGTAATTGGACGTATGAAAACAAATCAACATCGACAAAACTCTTTTGTGTAAGTAAACAGGGGAGAGAATAGAGCAACATATCGGAATGGTCACACTGAGTACAACATCCTAGATGTTCCGGCCATGACATGCGTTTTACTCATTTGGTATTGAACTCTATGTTACAGTTCGTGCTTTTTCGCAACATAAGAGCCTTTAAAAGTTCACCTTTGCTTGTAAATGTTTCCAAAAAGGGCTTTAGTAAATTAAAACAATTTAGAGTAAGAACACAATGCCCGTTTCAAGCTGCTGTTAGGGGACAGGTTTACAAGTTCTCAGAAAGTCATCATTCAGTTATATGTGGTCCTCTTATTTTCAACACCTAATAATGCTGAACGGCCGCTTTCAAACTAGACACCACCAGCCCCCACCCCAGCTTCCCTGTTATTTGATTTTTTTTCAAGTTAACCATCTCACTTCTATCATTAACATAATGTTTTTTTTAAAATGGCTCCTGGAGGTTCCTGCGTAGCTCAGTCATTGAGAGCGTCTGCCTTCAGCTCAGGTCATGATCCCCATCCAGGATCGAGCCCTGCATCGGCTCCCTGCTCCACGGGAAGCCTGCTTTTCCTTCTCTCACTTTCCCTCCTTGTGTTCCCTCCCTAGCTGTGTTACTCTCTGTCAAATGGGTGAATATAATCTTAAAAAAAAGAAAAATGGCTCTTGGCAGTCAGGCGCCCCAGTTCTTTTCTTTTATACACTGTGTGTGTTTTTCAAGTTTTATACTTCCCAGTGATCTGTGATCTGTGTTTTGACAGCTACGAATTCTGTTCACGTTTTTAAATGACTGTTTTAAGTTGACCAAATTATCCTTTAAACTTGAGAAATTATGCCTAAAATATCAGCAACTGAATCTCTCCCCTTCTTATTCTGTAGGCTATTATTTATCTGTCAATTAAAAAAGAATACCCATACACACATACACATTAAGCTTCTTTATTTTAACTAGTGGTTTTGTTTCAGAGTTTTAGTCAATAGAGGTCACATGAGTGTGTGTGTGTATGTGTGTGTGTGTAATTCGTAATTTCTTTTTAAAGATTTTATTTATTTGACAGAGAGAAGTACAGTGAGAGAGGGAACACAAGCAGGGGGAGTGAGAGAGGGAGAAGCAGGCTTTCCGCAGAGCAGGGAGCCCAATGAGAGGCTTGATCCCAGGACTCCGGGATCATGACCTGAGCTGAAAGCAGACACTCAAAGACTGAGCCACTCAGCCACCCCGAAATCTATAATATTGAAAACATGTAACTAAAAATCAGTTTTATTTCAAATATTTGATAATTTGTAGTACTTGTTAGAACATCTTATTAAAGTATTAACAGTTGATTTAAGGGAGGGCTGAATTCTCCATTTTTTAAAGTTCATCAATTTATTTAGCACGTACTAAGTGCCCGTGACTGTGTTGGGTGCTGTAATACAAAGAGAACAAGATAAATAACAGCCCTGCCCTTTAGCAGCTCCTCGCATAGGAAAAGGACTAGACACATGAACAGCCAATGACCACAGGGTATGGTCGGTACCACGACAGAGGAGGAGGGCCTTGTGGTGGCAGATGGGACAGTGTGTCATACAAAGCTAGAAAGTCAGGGAAGATTTTAGGGGAAAAGCACCGTTACCTAGAATGAAATCTCAAGCACGAACAGGCATTATCTTAGGAAGTGGGGGCACAGAAAACAGGAAGAGACTTCCAAGGAACATAGCTAACTTTAAGGATGTAGCCTAGAGTGCGGAAAAGCGTAGGGAGCAGGGGAGAAACAGTGAAGAGCAAGACTGTAAGCGAATTCAGCCCCATATCAGGAGGACTTTGTAAGAACTGCCCATGCAACATTTGAAGCAATATTGCTCCGAATGCCGAGAAAGGGTTGTAAGCCCAGAACGATGGAGACAGATTAGGCAGAAGTTTCATAAAGTTGAGTGATAAATACTGATGGTCTTAATGAGGGTGACATTGATTCAAGAGATGGGAGCAATGCTGATTCAAGAAATAATAGGAGAGAGGATCACCAAGGCTTGGGGACTGATCTTTCAGCGGGCAAGGGACATGAAGAAGAGGGTTGCCGGGCACTCAGAAAGGTACCCAGAAGGGAGCCTATCACACTTCAGTAAGTATTTCTGTATCTGTTTGGTACTTATAAATTCTAAAAGACCCATAATTAGGTCTCCCATGGGTTGAAACCAATTTCAGCAGATATCAACATTCACTCTAATCTTTGTAGAGAAAAAATTTATCATCCCGACTGACAGTCTTCTTTGCAGGGCAATATTATAGGCAAATCCCTTTGAGCTTGTTAAATGACATTTGGTCTGTTTCCTTGAGTTTGGCTTGGGACCTGTGACTCCTGAATACGCCATCGAAGTAGCAGGAAACACTAAGGATGTGCTGGGCAGACATTTTAAGACAATTTCGTAATAGAAAGAGATTATCGATTTCAAAATGAGAAATAAAATGCCTTTTATATTTTTGGTTGCTAAATGAATTACTGAGTTCAAGAGGGTCATCCTGTGGCTATGTCCTAATACAAATTGTAAAGTATGCAGGATTCGGTTGCCCTAATATGAGGGGAGACCCATAAACATTTGTTATTTCCCAGAAGTCAGATGGGTACATTCAAAATTAAAGGAAATTCCATCTGCAATATTCCTTTTCCCTAACATAAAGCTCACTTCTATTTTCCAGAAAGAAAACATTCTCATTTTTTTTACTTTTATATTTATTATTACTAATTTGTCACCTAAAGTCAGAGAGCTGAAAATAGAATTGTGAGAAAAAAAACCAGTACCACTGAAATAGTATTCTGGGAAATGAAGCCTTCTGGGGGGAGAAAAACACTCTTGCCATCCGCAGCCAAATGGAGAAGCTTGAAGAGTGTCAAAAACATAACATGTACCTTCTTTCTATTGGGTTGTCTCAGGTCTGGGGGCAGAGCCTGAGGAGACAACTCCACTCTGTGGGCATATCCCTCCTCGATGTCACCATAGCCATGTGGATGGTGCATATGGACACATTCATCAGTTCACTTATTAGACCCCTGCAGAGGCTCAGACATAGTTGTAGGCTACAGGAATGTGATGTATGATGGGGGGCAAATCCCTACATCCAAAACTCTGCCAATAACTCAGGCATGAAAGACACAGCCTCGTCCATGACAGAGTCAAAGATAGTGTCATAGTGTTGTTCTGTGACAGAGGGGAGCTATACTTGTGATGGGTACCACATGATGTACGGAACACTTGAGCCACTACTGTCCACCTGAAACAAATGTCACACTGTGGGTCAGCTATCCTTCAATCTAGAAAAGTAATTAATTAATTTAAAAGAGAAATGCTGTTGAATAAGAATCAGTGACACATTCTCTCTTGGATTTGAATGGACATAAGAAATGGACATTTGAATGGACACTAAGAAAGCGATTAGATCAGATTTTTGTCTAATAACCTAATTACTTATGATAGGAAGAACCATTCCAAATATACTTTACTGATTATGTAGGTTGATACTGCTTAAAAGTTCTTCAGCTTACTCTAAGGGATGAGATTGGCAATATTTCCGCAGCTGAAGATGCCACAGCACTACATCTAAGGGCACGTTGGTACAGGTCGTGCTGACTGGGGCTGAGAAGGCTCATTGAGGACTTCGTTTCCTGTTGCTCGTTGCCTAAGTCATACCTGTCTCCCCAGGTCTACTGGGCATCAAATTTCTCATCTGGAGTTCTTTTTTCCCCCCAAGAGACTGAATCACAACAAGCTTGGGGAGACAGGTGGCTTCCTAATCCCTGCTCAGTGTGGATGCAAATAACAAGGACTGTCGTCAACACTGCCAGCTGTTCCTTCAGTACTTGAGGCTTGACCTCAGTGCCCCCCTCCACTTCTGTCTCCGTTCATAGAGACCTGAGAGGAAATGTGTTGAGACTCAGAAAGCTCCCAGGATCTATCTGTTGGGAACTTTTCAAAGTCAACCAAGGCATCCAGCCCTTTTCTCTTTCCTTTGTTAAAATGTCTTTCTTTCATCGTGTGACCACTGAAAAAAGCATTGATGAAAGGAAACAATCTTAATTGTTGTGGGAACTGGGCATGGGCTGGGGCACGAACTTCTTCAGGATTCAGAACCTGTAGAGGCACTCTTCAGAAGAGGCCAAACAGCTAAATATCACTGAGTCCGGGAGGTACTCCTGGTCATCGGGATTCCTGATCATCAGACCAGGGCTTCTCTCTGGCTCCAGGCACATCCAACCACCACCACAGCCTACAACAAGCTTCTCTTTTGAGCTCAGATCGGACCAGGTCCAAACCATAAAGGCATTGTGTGCACCTTTTCAAACTTGCATCTTTTTGGTCAGCTGGATATTTAATAATACATGAGAAACCCAATCATCACTCTTAAAGTGTAAAGTCCTTCAAGTCAATCTCTCCCATTAACTTCCTCCCCGTGTTCTGTACTTCAAAGCCCTTATTGATGATATCACAATAGTCAATAAATCTTGTCACGGTACATAAAGCTATGCACTGTGTTTTTATTGGCAGAACAAGAAACTTGTTTTGTTATATCCTTCTCTGATTTTGTGGATCCTATCTTTGATGACATGTAGAGATAGTTGTATCATTCAGTACTACCTGTATTACTCAAATTCAAGCTCTACATGCACTAAAAAGTGTTCCTGAGGTCAATCAACTCTTAGTTCTCTCCTTCTAACTGACAGTTTCTCCCAGTCCTGCAGAAGTGTCCTATCTCGGTCTAAACTAGAAGAACACATTTTAAGTGTTCAAACAGACAATATTTTTATAGGCACTAGAATGTAAAGTACACGAGGACAGCGGTTTTGTCCTCCTTTGTACATTGTTGTATCCACGGTGCCTAGAACAGTTGCCGGCCCATAGTAGGTACTCGATAAATGTTTGCTGAATAGATACAAAAGACTGAAACAGGAATCTTTTTTTGAATCCACAAAGAATCACTTAAAGCAATACCTAACATCATAGAATGTTTGAGCATGTAGAAGGTTTAAAAATAATCTCGTCTAGGGGCACCTGAGAGGTGCAGGAGGGTAAGCCTCCGACTCTTGGTTTTGACTCAAGTCATTATCTCAGGGTTGTAAGATCAAGCCCTGTGCCTGCCTCCATGCTGAGCATGGAATCTGTTTGAGGTTCTCTTCCTTTCCAGCCTGTGCTCTCTCTCTAAAATAAATAAATAAATCTTAAAACAAATACTAATCTAGTCTAATTTCCTTATTTTACAGAAGCAGAAAATGAGACAATGGAGGAAGGAAGATCTAGGTTTCCTAACTCTTGGCTCAGTTCACCGATTTAGTTTTCCCTTTTGTATAAAAAGTTAACAGAATAAAGAGACAGTGTTCTTACACAATTGTCTTCCAGTGCCAACAAATGCCTGTGATGTCCTTTGCCCATAGAGGTGAGATAATGTGCAAAACACCAGGAAAAAGAAAAGAACAAGAGTGGTGAGGTTATTTTGGAGACAGAATTCAAACCTCTCATGTAATCTGAATCAGTGATGGTTTATTGTTCTTAGTGACATTTTGCTCTATTATTTTCCTATTTGACAGTAACACAGTGTCAAAGATTGGTGTCCAGTAGTGGACTTCACTTGTAAACAGAGAGGTTGGTTTCCTTGAAGGCGAGAATAAGGCTGTTTATTCCCGGTTGTTTTGCTTCTTGTTATCTTGCTCAAAAAAGAGAGGTGATGGGTGCTTATAGGTAGGCTCCCAAATGGTTTCCCCTTTAATGAGAGAAGGTGTTCAGAAATTTACTCTGTACAATTGGAACTAGTGAACTCCCACTTAAAAAGGAGGAGAATAAACGGGCATGGGTTACCTACCCTTTATTGACTACTGAGATCAAGGGCCTTTTGACATCTCATTGGGTTACTTGGGTAACTCTCAAATCCCATCAAAATTAAATGGTAGGAAGAACACAAGCCTAAGGTAAAAATGATGTAGAAAAAAAGATGGCGGTCTTCATGGATTTTGAGACTGAGTGACCCTCTTACATTGACAACTGTGATTTTATTTCTCACCCCCAAAAAAGACATTACCGTTTTTAAAAAGATCTATTCATTTATTTTAGAGAGAGAGAGCAAGAGAGAACTAGTATGAGAGACAGAGGGAGAGGGAGAGAGAATCTCAAGCAGACTCTGTTGAGCATGGAGTCCAATGCAGGACTTGATCTCATGACCTTGAGATCATGACCTGAGCTGAAACCAAGAGCTGGACATTCAACCAACTGTGCCAACCAGGCACTCCAAAAGACATTATATATATATTTTTAAGATTTTATTTATTTATATTAGAGAGAGAGTGCATGAGTGAGGAGGAGGGCAAGGCAGAGGGGAAGGGAGAAGTAGACTCCCTGCTGAGCAGGGAGCCTAAAGTGGGACTTGATCCCAGAACCCTGGGATTATGACCTGAGCCAAAGGCAGTCGCTCAACTGACTGAGCCACCCAGATGCCCAAGACATCATATTTGAATGACCATTTTGGGAAAAAGAGAATCAAAGGGAATTCATGTATCTGCTTTAACCTAGCACTCCCCCAAATTACCACAGAGATTTCAACAGCTGGGCAGAGATGTAACTCAGGACCCCAGAGCTTGGTCCACAGAGCAAACTGAAACAGCAGAGATACACACCAGACTCCAAAATTTGCATCAGCCCCACCAGGAGACTGACACCTATGAGGTCTAGCCCTGAGCCACAGGCTGGTTAGTCTCTTTCACCTCTGAGCTAAGGAATCACTTCTAACCTTCACTATTGCTATTGGTACATTCATTGTATTGATTATTTCAAAGTCACTGGCATTACTTTTTTTATACTTGTGACATCACTTACGGTTTACAGTGCACTTGGTATAATCTCAGCTGTGAGCTATAACAGAGCAGGACTTCTTATTCCAATCTTCCAGATGAAGAAAGTAAAACTGTGCATTCACATAATGTCACCTGGTTGGTAAATAGCTGACTTCTAGTCTATGAATCTCCCTCCTACCCCTCACTGTCCCCATGTGCCATGGTTGAGTCTGCAAACTGATAAGGTGAGATGGACCAGCCCACCCCTGGCTGGTGTCTGAAGCAACATCAGTGGTTTAGGGAAAAGGCGCTGAGTCTAACTCCTGATTGTGTTACTGACTCTCTGGCACCTCAGACAAATCCCTCAACTTCTGCTTCTTCACTTACGAAATGAGATATTTACACCGTGTATCAAGATCACCTCTAGGGGCTCTAGTAAAATATAGATTCCTGAGTTCTACTTCCGCCTCGTGGGTCTGTAGCTGGGACCTAGACATGGAGCCAGGTGGGCAACTAAAAGCCACTAGGATCCCCTCAGCTGGAACATTCTGCTATTGTGGCGTTATTGCCTACCAGGTAAAATATAAAGGCCAAAAGTCAAATTCAAGGGAGCAACTCATCTGCTCAGGAAGAGAAGAGAGTCAGGAAGAACATTTAAGCTCAACTTCGAGCACAGAGTTTTATCATCTATACAGGACAGGGAGGGAACAACACCTCATGGCAAGTCTGGGGAAAATGAAGGAATGCGATCTGACTAAAGCATGTGTTCTATCCAAGGGAATGACTGGAATAAAATGGAAAAGGACCTGATCTGTAAGACGTGTATTTTACTGTAAGTGTAGTTCAGATCAGAGCATCTTTATCTGCCAGCTATCTTCCTCACTATGTCCTAGTCCTCCAATGCTAGAAAAACAAAAGCAAACAATAAATTAAAAAAAAAAAAACTCACCACCGCTTGCAGAAAAAACAAAAACAAATCACATCTGGCTCAGCCTGTAGGCAAAGAAGATAGAAACCTCATTTGATGCAACTGCAGGTTTTCTTTTAATGAGATATTCTTGTTTTAGAACACCGAGTATAATCTTTGGAACAACAGACAGCTTTCCCTGGCAAAAATCTGAAAACAACAAAAAGTAAAAGAAAAAAAGAGCTGGCAGTCCATCTCTCTGCCTCTGATCTGTGGCTCCAGAGATAGTCTCAATTTCAGCCTTAAAGGATAAGCCCACTGTTTCCTTATAGTGTCTCAGGGACAAAAATTATAAAAATCGACTCCAGAACTTCAAAATGCTGAATCTCAGTGTGCTAAATTCACAGGTGGGAAGAAGGAAGGGGCAGGAGGAAGTTCTGTGCCACACGGACCTCTAGCTACCAGGTATGGCTAGGTAGCCCTCTGGTGGCTACCTTCAGTGATAAGTCTAGAAAAACATGTTCACCTAGTCCTTGTCCCCTCCCCCACACTGATTTTATTTACATTCTTTTATATAGATAAACTCTTTCATTCCATCCACAGAAGCTTCCTGGGGGCAGGGCGCTTGTCTTCTGCTCATTTACTGCTAAATTTCTGGTGTCTGGGACAGCGGATGGGGCAGATTCAAGAAGTATTTGTTGAATGTCATTCACAACTTGGAACTCTTTCTCACCATCATAAAGAGAGTTCCACTGGTTTACAGAACTAGGTTTGCAGGTCAGGCTGTGAGGCTCTGTAGCCTAAGTCCATTCCTGGGTAGTGTGGCAGATCAAGCTTTGATGGCAAGTGTGAATATTATTACAAATAAACCCATTAATATCTTGAGATGCATTTACTTGAGCAGATCGGTTAAACTTCATCTTATCCCTGAGTGGATAGGCCCCCCTGACAGCGGGACTTGGGAGAATTTAGGGGGGAGTGGTGTACCAGCAATAGGATCACTCTGGCATCGTGTCCCAGTTATAATCTCCACTTTTCCAGTTCAACATGTTTCTTTCAACAAAATGCATACGCCATGGCTACAAAAGACATTATCTTCTAACTCATATCCAAATAAGCACAGTGATACTTGGGCTGTCTGAAGGTTGCATAGTGTATACAGCTACGGAAAGTGACTGAAAACTATTATAAAAATGTTAATTTCCATATGTATCTACTCCCCCACAGACCCATCTTTCTGTTTGATCTGTTTCTTCTGACGGAATGGCAGGCTACCTCCTACCAACGTTTTCACCTTGGCAAGACCTCTGTTCCCTTTCACCTTCCACCTTCATGTGTGAAATCGAAATGATGATACTTCCACAGGGCTGTGTGAGGATTAAGTTAGATGATTCATGGAAAGCTTCTAGGATGGTGTCTTTAGAATTATAAGGAGATGTGGTTAATTTACTGTTGTTATCACTGTTCTCACCCTGTCCATGGCATTCATAACCCGAAAGTGGAAACACTAGAAGAGTTTGAACCCTCTTAGAGTTTCAAGTTCAGAATTCTTTTCACTTTTAGATGTCTACATTTGGTCAAATGTATTCAAGAGCTTTGGTTATATTTACTCTGGGCTTTAAGTCATTATTACTCTATTAATTTTTAATTATAAAGTGCATTCCTATAACATTAAGGAAATTGATCTTTATTCATATTTTGGATAACTCTGAGTCATAATTTGAAAAGCAAAATCCATAACACTTTCTAGATTATTTTTGGCTATTTATGGATACATAGAACCATGGCTGATTACGTTTGTAAATATTTACATGTCCATCTTAGTTATTTTATTTGTCTTACTGTTGTTAACTCAGAAATTATTTAGGAGGTTACATACAATTTTGAAAGCTTATTTGTTTCCCAATATTGATCACCAGACTCCTGGATACAGATGATGTGTAACCAAATGCAAGAATATTTACAAAGATAACATAAATTATTCAATTCACTATCAAATATTTATTTAGGACTCTTTGGTGCCAGGCCTTGTCTCAGTGTTGAGAATGTCCCAGTGAGAAAGATACACAGCTGCCCTCATAAAGCTTATATTATACATAATAAACCAACATATAAGCAAACCAACAAACACAATTAGATAGGGACACGTGCTCTGGAGAGAAGATGTAATAAAGACTGAGGGGCTACTTCAGATTAGAGACTTGACTAAAGCCTTTCTGAGTAGAAGATATTTGCATGGAATGACAAGAAAGATCCAGTTTTGCAAGGAGGGGAAGTGTTCCAGGTAGAAAATCAATGCAGAGGTCCCACACTGGAAATGTACTGCTTGCTATATTCAAGAAACAAAAGGAGGCTAATGAGGTTGGAGTTAGAAGACCACTCTGTCACTCAGGCAGGATGTGATGGTAGCTTTTACTTGAGTGATAAAAAAAAAGGATGTGGATAAAAACGTGTCTTCAAGGCAAGCAAGCATACTGGCCAACTTGATATGGTACTGAAGTAGGAAAGAAAAATAACTCCTAAATTTTTGTTTTGAGGTTCTTGGGTGGACGGTGTTGTTATGTGCTCAGATGTAAGAGGTTGGGAGAGGTGACCAGGATTGGAGGACAGAAATCAAGGACTCTACTTCATTAGTGTAAAATTTGAGAGATCTTTAGGGCATTTAAGTGGAGATGTCAAGATGGCAGTTGGGTGGTCGAGTCTGAAGTTCAGGGAGGAGGTTGAAGTTGAGAATCATAGACATGTGTAGATCACACAGATACCAAGGGACAGGAGGAGTCACCTAGAAAGATGTGTAGAGAAAGAGTAACAGAAACACTCCTCATTTATTGCTCAAGCAGAGGAGTAACTAATAAAGTGTTCCAAAAGAAGGATCTAGCGAGAGATGGCAAGAGGAAAACCAAGGGGATATGGTGTCCCAAATGGCAAAATAAGAAAGTATTTCAAGCAGGAGAAAATGGTCGCACATGTTAAATACTGCTCAGTCACATGGTACACAAAAGAGAAGTGACCATTTGTGTTTGGCAACATGGAGAGCCAAGTGAAAAGGTAAGAGTGGGAGCATACCTAGAGTGGAGTGGGGAAAGGAAATGAAGATGATGACAAATAAATTCACAAAAGTTGGGACATGCAAGGGAGCAGAGCAATTGAAGGTGGCAGTGCATCAGGGGAGGGTGCTATGAGCCAAATATTTGTGTCCCCCTCCAGATTCATATGTTGAAACCTAATGCCCGACATGATGTGATTAGGTCATGAGGGTGGAGTTCTTATGAATGGCTGAATGGCGTTAGTGTCCTTATAAAAGAGATCCCCAGATAGCTCTCTACTCCTTGTGTGTGTGAAGACCCGGTGAGAGGTGCCTTCTTCTTCTTTTTTTTTTTTTTTAAGATTTTATTTATATATTTGACAGAGAGATCACAAATAGGCAGAGAGGCAGGCAGAGAGAGAGGCGGAAGCAGGATCCCCACTGAGCAGAGAGCCTGATGCGGGCCTCCATCCTAGAACCCTGAGATCATGACTTGAGCTGAAGGTAGAGGCTTTAACCCACTGAGCCACCCAGGGGCCCTGAGAGGTGCCTTTTTTGAGGAAGTAGGCTATCGCCAGATAACAAATCTGTGGGCACCCTGACCTTAGAGTTCCCAGCCTTCAGGACTGTGAAAGTAAATTTCTGTTGTTCATAAACCACACTGTCTATGTATGGTTATGTTACATCAGCCTGAATGGACTAAGATGATGGGTTTTGTTTTTATTTTTTATTTTTCAAGATGTGAGATACTGGAATATGTTCACAAAATCCTGGGCAAACCACTTTATCTCCCATAGCCTGAAATTCCCTCATCTGAAGGTGTCCACTGATATCTTCCGGTGATATAGGTCTATGTTAATCTTAAAGGGGGAATTTAAATCAGAGAGTATTATGTGTGAAAGGTTCTGACATGATGAATCACATTCAGTAGGAGCTCAGTAAATGCTGAATCAAAATCTGTTAAGTCAGTCATGCTCAAATACACCTGCTAGTGGTACTTTTCAATGGTATTTTTGGCACACCTCTATTATTTATTTTGACAGACTGGTTCTTTCAAAATGCCAATGTGCCACCAATCTACCAGCTTAGAGTATAAAATAGTTTTATTCTCTTGCTATTAAGGTAGGGGAATGGACCAAATTCATGAAGATAACACAATTTCGTCCAGGGAAACATCCAAGGCGAAGACCTAGTAGAAAAGTGAATTGCGAGTTTCACCATCTACATGGCTGAGTATCTCAGAATACTCTCATATAAAAGTCAAGTGGTTTAAAGTTATTACCACTCCTCAATTGATTGCTGTCTATGCTTTGTTTCTTTTTCATTTGAGCTTTTATCCTAACACTGTGCTATTGCTTTTAGGTAAAAGTCAAGGCTTATCAAGGTGCCTGTCATATGACAGTCACATTAAATAAATAGAGGTGCCCCTGCCATAGTGGATAGGAGCTGTTTCATTCTTAGAGTCAGCTTCATGAACAGGAGTCCTTTACAACTTTACAGGGCTTTGTGCTTGCTTAATACTCTATTGTGATCTTGAAATGCTTACAGATTTTGGAAAAAGGGACCAGGCATTTTCATTTCACATTGGACTCCGCAACTTATTCAGCTGGTCTGTCCATTCCTCTTTCTTAATTCTCTCTCATCATCAGCCAACTACTTAAATATCTCTCAGATCAGCTCAATTCTCAGTTTCTGCTGCTGTGCTTTAATTCAAACCACAAGAGCCCCTCATATAGATGAGTATAAGGTCCTTTGACCTGGACCACCATCTTGAATTTTAAAATATAGAGTGTTCATTTTAAAATATAAATTTAATTCCATCACTTGAATAATTAACTCATTCACTAGTTCAGTAAATCTTTAAAGTTTGTTCTATGTATTATGACAAGAACCAGAAGGGTTTGGTGACCAAAAACAGACATAGTTCAGAGGTAAGTTCAAGAGAAGATTGATTCTGATTTTTCTCTGGAAGAATGGTTTGATACTAGCCACGATTAACTAACATACTTTCCTAGTCAGACCCTCTGATTACACTATTTTGATAAATATATTGCTTTAGATACCAGGTGAAATTAGGGAGGAGGGAAGAAGGAGAAATGAACATTTTAAAGCTATTTTACACTGGAGAGCAAAACTGGAGGGCCAAGTTCCTTTGTGGAATTTCCTTTTTTTCAGTGGGTAACTACAAATTCCCACTTGAAAAAATTCCAAGTCAAACCATTTGCTCTCCAGTTCTGTGGATCTAATTGATGATTTGCTTTAGTGTAATTACCAATCCAAAGCCAATTCCTGGAAAAAACAAATCTGGACATCTTACAGGTATCCCTAAGGGCCATATGGATCACTTCAGTGCAGAGCCAAAAAAGGTCTTATGGTCAGGTAAAAGTATCACAACTATTTACATTCCTCAGTTGTCACCCAGTCTCCAAAGCGTTTCACTCTATTTCATCGTAGTACCAGAAACCATCAGTCCTCATTGGAAAGTAAATCTCAAAATATTTGTTATTCATCCTTCATCAGCAGTTTGGATAAATGGCGGGGAACATGGGGAAGATTGTTAAAGTTATAAAATGTCCTCTTATATGCGGAATCTAAAAAGCAGAACAAGGGATGCCTGGGTGGCTCAGTTGGTTGGGCAACTGCCTTCAGCTCAGGTCATGATCCCGGAGACCTGGGATAGAGTCCCACATCGGGCTCCCTGCTCTGCGGGAAGCCTGCTTCTCCCTCTCTCACTCCCCCAGCCTGTGTTCTCTCTCTCGCTGTGTTTCTCGCTGTCAAATAAATAAAATCTTTAAAAAGCAGAACAAATGAGCAAAGAAGAAAGAAACAGACCCTGAAGTAAAGAGAACAAACTGGTAGAAGCCAGAGAAAAGGAGTCAGGGAGAGGGGCAAAAGACATAAAGGGAGGTAAAGTGGTACAAAGTTCTAGTTATAAAATAATTCACAGAGATGAACAGTACAGTATAGGGAATATATTCAATCATACCGTGATAATGTTGAATGGTCAAAGATGGCGACTATACTTATCGTGGTGAGTGTTAAATAATGTATAGAGTTGGGGCGCCTGGGTGGCTCACTTGTTAAGCGGCTGCCTTCGGTTCAGGTCATGATACTGGAGTCCCGGGTTCAAAACCCACATCGGGTTTCTTGCTCAGCAGGAAGCCTGCTTCTCCCTCTCACTCCCCCTGCTTGTGTTCCCTCTCTAGCTGTGTTTCGCTCTGTCAAATAAATAAATAAAATCTTAAAAAAAATTAAAAAATAAAATAATGTATAGCATTGTCTAATCACTATGTTGTACGCCTGAAATTAATGTCAACCACACTTCATTAATAAAATAAAAAAAAAAAACTTAAATACTACAAAGTGTCCTTCTATTTCTTGAAGCTCTCTCCTTGGGAGAACACTGAACAAATCCTGGGCAAATCCTTGCAGCACTGCTGTAACTCAATTTTGCCTTAGTGTTGTGCCCTTGGCTTTTATTCAAGGTTTATACTAGAAACCGTCACATGAAATTCACTTCTGCATTTACTGTAAAAGTGTGGTTGAGGGCATTGTCCATTACATCACTCAATATGTGCTATTAAGTCCTGTGTGAGACTATTCTTTCAAAATTAATTTTAGGAAATAAAATGGGCTCCTTGTTAAACTGGTATTCTGATTCCCTTCCAACGAAAGATGTATTATTCAGGATTTTTTTTTTTTTCTGTTTTAAGTGGCAGAGCCCTACTCAGACTTACTAATCAAAGAAGGGAATTTACTCGCTCTCATTGCTGGGAAGGACCCTTGGGTCGTGGACAGAATCTAAGTGCTACAGCAATCAGGCTTCGGGACACAGGGACAAGGGCCAGGACTCAGCACACAGACCTCGCGCTCTCTCCATTGACCTGTCTTGTATGTTTACTTTAATTTCCTCCCACTGGAGACTGGCCTGTTCCTCAGGGCAGGGAAGATGGCCAACAGATGCTCCCGATTCATATTTTTTTCTCGTTTAGCATTTTGGTGGGAAATAAACTCCCCCCAAAGTCTATGTATCAAGCCCTGGGAAGATTTTCTTTGATGCTGGTGCTCAATGGCCAGAATCCCACCTCTGGATAGTCACAGGTCAAGGGGCTGGCATGCAAAAAGGAAGGTGATGGGCCATGGTGATTGGCAGCCCCAGGAGAGGGTGGAAAAGAACCTCCTCAAAGGAAAAAGAGCAGCGTTAAGGCAAGAAGAGCACGATGAAACATTCAGGTGGGCGAAAAGACCGCAGTCAGAGTCATCTGGGAAATGAGCTCGTGAACTCGAATTTGTTTTCCTTTTTGCTCCAGGTACTAGGAAGTTAATAGGCAAAGATGAAGCCCCACACCAGAAATTACACTGACCTTCTAGCTTGGATCAGTTTTACCTTGAATTTTGTTTTTTTCTTTTATTTTATAGCTTTATTAGTAGATCTGTTCTTAGGAGCTTCAAACAACCTTCTGAAAAGAAATAAAGGAAAGAATTTCACCAAACCACATTGTGTTTGTTTCCCAAAATAATTTCTTGGGTTAATTTGCTGAAAATTAGAAGGCCAATCTGAAAGCAGAAGCTCCTTATTCTTGAAAATGAGGCGAAGAATCAAGTGCACAGTAGAGTTGCGTGAAGAAGGGAAGGGAAGAGGAAGTGGACCTCTGCCTGATGGGCTGATGAGGTTGCTGTGGAATGGGCCTGGCCGGTGAAGGCCTTCTGCTTGTGGTGGAGACTTCCTCCAAGAAAAGCAGTTGTTCCTTGATAGTGTATAAAGCACTTCCTAACAGAAGAAGACAAAAACATAGGAAGAATATAAAAATATAGGGCCCACAGGGAAGAGCTTCCGTTATGAACCCTAATCACAGAATTCCCTGAGGGAAGAGTTCTAGAAGAAGAATTTCCAGAAGTTGAGAGGCAGTCTACTGAGTCACCTCACCCTGTGGCTAGAGATCTTACCTTCCTGGGAGACTCCTGTCACCATCTTACCCAGTCCCTGCCTGTCACCTTTTGAACTCTGGCCCAGGCCTGGGCAAACCTTCTCTCCTGATCCTAGTTAAAATAGATGTGAACTTCCAGATACGTTTAATAATAAGAAACAAAAGAATACTATCATCAAGTAGTCAACTAAGTTTTTTAAGAATAGATTTTGATATACTATTATTAAAAAGATGATGCAGACCCAGGGTGCCTGGGTGGCTTGGTCGGCTAAGCGTCTGCCTTCAGCTCAGGTCATGGTCCTAGGGTCCTGGGACTAAGCCCCACTGCAGGCCCCCTGCCCAGTGGGGAGTCTGCTTCTCTCTGCCACTCTGCCCCTCTCTCTGCTTATGCTCCCTCTCTCTCAAATAAAATCTTAAAAAAATTTTTTTTAATTATGTAGCTCAGAGACATTTGCCCTTCCTCCCTTCCTAACTCCAGGCTCATCTTTTGAATTCCCTTCTCACCGCAGGGGGAGTACGTGTCTGAAAATTCTGATGGCATCCTTAGGCATAGGCAAAAATACTCATTCTAGGGTTGTCTGGGTGGCTCAGTTGGTTAAGCGACTGCCTTCGGCTCAGGTCATGATCCCAGAGACCCGGGATCGAGTCCCGCATCCGGCTCCCTGCTCGGCGGGAAGCCTGCTTCTCCCTCTCTCACTCTCCCTGCTTGTGTTCCCTCTCTGGCTGTGTTTCTTTCTCTCTGTCAGATAAATAAAATCCTCATTCTAAGCCTGCCTCACACCAAGGCTTCTGCTGTCGAGATCCAGGTCTCAGTCTCAAGGAAGGTCCTGGGTGCTTACCCTCACAGAAGCACTCTGCTCTCCACCTTCCCTATAGTACAGAGCCCCGGCCCAGTCACTAACCAGCTTTTCCTTACAGCTTATGATCCAAAAATACCTCAGCCATACGATACATGTCATTTCTATCACCCAACTGTGTCCATTCTCTTACTGGGGTTATTTTCTTACAAGGACAGTGAAATTTAATTATGTAGCTCAGAGACATTTGCCCTTCCTCCCTAACAGTGAAATTAGAGGGAAAAAGACTAAGTGTGAAAAAGTCCCTCTAGGTAGAATGCTAGGAAGCAGCGGTGGGGAATCATTCATTCTGTTTGGCTTTCTTATGTTTTCCAAAAGACTTCAGCCATTTATTTGCTATTCCTCCCACAACAGCTGGAACCTAATTGTGCCCATTTTCTTTACATAACCTACATACTGAATTGTGACTGAAAGAGGTACTAGAGAAGGAAAATCATGCTTCCGAAACTCCTGGGTCTTCTGAAAACCGTTTCTCCCCTCCCTCTCCTCGAAGCGCCGTCTTGATGCTCTATTCATCTATTGATGATGTGATGTGGTCAATGCAGAGCATCACTGTGTCACGGGAAGCAGCAGCTAAAAGCAAGCACATGGGGGATCTGAGAGCCAGGGCTCAGATCGCACGAGCTCATCTTTTTTTTTTTTTTAATGTTGTTTACTGCTGGTCCCTGGAAAGTGACAGGACTTCTAATAGGCACTCGGGACAATGAGTATTTCTTACTGTTTCCAATGAAATGAGCCTATTCTAGTCCATATAAGGTTTAAACTCAATTGTTCATCCATAAAATGAGACGTTCCGATGGGAGGATCTCTACCTCATAAAGTTCTGGCTTTCCTTTTAGCCTTTTGTTAAAAAAAAAAGTCTTCATATTACAGCAACAATAACAGAACCTTAAAGTGAGAGGAGAATGTTACACATAATCCTACAATGTCAAATAAGGTTTTTCTTGTTCTTGTCTACATGCAGTTATAATAATTACATAGCTGCACCCGTATAAGGGATTCAGTTATAGATCGTTTCTCTTATAAGCATTTTCCATGTTTTTCTATCTTAAATATAAGTTTCAGTGTTGCACCCCCCCCTAAATTGGCATACACTGAATTACTTTATATTATTTCACAGTTCAGACATTTGGGTCTGATTTTTCTCTCCTGTAGATATGCTGAAATAAACACCTTGGGCATACAACTTCTAAAAAATATATTTTGAGTTATTTCCTTTAGATACATTTCGAAGAGCTGGGCCACTGGATCAATGAAAGTACGTGTTTTATGGCTCATCAGTCAGAATGCCAAATTACTCTTCCAACTGGCTGAGCAGATTCACACTGTCAAAATCAAGAGGTGAAAATTCCACTTTCACCATGTCTTTGCCATATGATTATTTGGATGGTTTGCTCTGGTGAAGGATAGATGGTCTTTAAAAAAAAAATCAGCTGCCTGGCAAAGATGATTCTAATTTTTGTTGTTTTGTTTTTCTTTGCCGTCTCCCTGCCTCCACGCCCCCCCCCCCGCCGCCTTCTCCCCACTTTCTTTGAATCAAATAATAGTTCTCACACTAACATCTGTGCTACCCTGACATGTACCCTGAGGGTTTATCGCAGCTTGTCACCTACTCACAGAGATTAATTTCTCCTTCAGATGTTTGTCCTTCAGCTTCCTTTTTCAAAAAAAAAAAAAAAGCCTCAGGATGTAGTGGTCTGCTACCCCTGAAAATGATCCAGTACAGAGACATGCTGTCACTTGCTTCCCCTCCTCTTTACCCTTGTGCTTCCAGGGGATGGTTTTTCTTCTTTGCTTATGGTCCCTGCTGACACCTGACCTTTCCCAGTAAAAACAATGGGAGGACACCAGGATTGGAGCGACTACAACTTCAGTTCTGGGGGCGGATAATTCACATTGCCACGAGGCTGTCCTGCTTTACAAAGAAGTGAAGTAGAAGGAATTGGCATTCTCTCCAAATTCAAACGGAAATGATGATGAAAACTGTGAGCTCCGTTTCACCTACATTTAAGTTTTGAAAACTTTTTAGACCGTTTCTTTGTTTCTTTTCTTTGCTTTCTTCCTTGCCCCCCTCCCGCCCCACACATGAATTTGTATAGAAACTCGTGAACGTTAGAGGAGAGCTGTATTTGGGCACCAACGACTGAATCTACCAATAACTAATTCCCTTCTGTTTTGTTTCCTAATCTGTTTATTTAGATCTGAAATGGAAACTGTGATGATTTTATTTTCATATATAATCCATCGGTGAGTCAGAGGAAGAAGGGCAGAGAGTACGGGGAACAGTAGGGAGGCAGCAGAGCCTGGGTTAAAATAGAGTCACAAGCACGATCATGTCTGGTAAACTCCCTTACAGTGAATTGTGTTCCGTCGCAAGGAACATAAACTCCAAACAGAGGCTTCAGCAAATCGCGGTTTCAGTTTTTCTAACAGAATGAGAAGTCTTGGAGGCAGTTTGTGGAGGTCTGGACGCTCTACAATGAACTCTGAGGCCAAATCTTGTTCATATTCTGCTTCTTATTCTTTATTTAAGGCTTTATCCTTAAAGTTGCCTCAAAGTCCCAGCATGGCCAGGGATCCTGGTCAAGAAGAGAAAAAGGAGAAGGGGAACAGGAAGACAGGGACACAGTCTATGTCAACAAAATCAGACTCTCTTCTTTAAGAATCTAGAAGTTCCTCTAAACTCCCTCTTTTATTTCTTTGGCTAGATTTGAGTCACCGGACCACCCTACCTGTAGCGGAAGTTAAGAAATGCCATGTATTCTGGGTAATGTCAACCTGGGTAGAATGTCGCCCCAGTAAAATCAAGTTTTGGTGAGTAAGAAATTTGTGGAGAATAGATACTGAATAGATAATTATGAGTCTCTATCTAAACTTGGGAAATGATTTGCTGAGACCTTCTTTTGAAAACAATGATTCTAGTACGGTAAGAATTCCTAATCATGTAAAACTCAGTCTGAAGGTCACCCCAGCACAGAATGCTGGCATTGGAAGCCCCATTATGGCATCTCTGTCTGCTGTTCATCCAACATTTGCTTGATCAATTCTAATGGGAAGAGTCTCACTACTCCACAATGCATCCCACGTCATCGTTGGCAGTGTTCATTATTTAAGGTAATAACAGTAATGAGAATTCATAATGACACATGGAAAAGATTTACATCTGTTGAACAAACAAAAATATATGTACAACACATCCGTGGTTCCCAGATCTTCCTTTTTCAAGCCTTTTGTAAGAAAGCCATTCACACTCTTCAAGATAAGCATCATGCTCCCAGCTCTGCAAAATATCATTTGCTCTTGTATCACCCCACTTGCTACCAATATTGTTTGGATGCATTATCTGCCACTTAATTTTTTCCCATTCTCAAATGTGTCTCATTATTTGCATAGGATATATGTTTTAAATGTGTAGGTATTCTCCTCTGAACCTCTCCTACAAACGTTTTTACTAAATCTTTGGTTTCCTCTCCTACTTATGCCTTGATTTTCTCACTTAGGAGAAGAAACAAGATTATACTGACATCAACAAAAATGCCTAAAAGTATTTCCATTCACCAGAGCAAGCGCACGCTTTTATCCATTGTCACTGGCCAATCTGTCAGTCTTTCTCCCCTTCCCTGATCCATGACCTTTTTCCCTTTTCTTTTCTCCAAACAGAAATCTCCAATGTTCCACATCTTTCACTTCATTCTGCCTCTTGCTCTCCACTCTTGGTGTCCATGCCTCTGTCACTTGTCCCCTGCTCTGGGGTCAGAACCTTCAGCTCGATCTGTTCAAGTGCGTCTCTGTCATCTTCACTTCTTTCCTGAGTTGGACAGCATGTAATACTTCTTCATCATTCCATTCTAGTATGTTGCAAACACAAATATTTTTTTAAATGTCAGAAAACCACTTCTACGGGACAATCTGAAATTTCATTAGAAAAAGAAACTAGGCTGTGTGCGGGGCCAGGGGATATATGTTAACAGTGCCCCTGGATTAGTATTTGTTAAATAAAAAAGTCATCTTAAAATTTAAAAATATGGCAGACAACCTGTGGTTTTAATAAATTAGATCTCACCTCTTCCTCCTTCCAAGAAGGAGGAAGATGTGGGCACTTCTCTCTCAAGATGCCTTCAAGGCCCCTGGATGTGGCCCTTCTGAATGCAAATGCGAGCCAAGACCTAGTACAGCACCTCAGCTACTCAGCCACTTGACCAGGTTCCAAGAACCTTCTTCTTTTAAGTACCTATCCTCAGATAACAGGATCACAATGACTTTCTAAAGTAGGATTGTTCTTTATAAAGTTTGGCAATAGTACAGGAAGATACTGACAGAAATGCCATAGGGCAAAGGCAGGAAAAAATTTAAGACCTTGAGTGCTGGCAAGATGCTTTCTTTCACAACCGGGTTCTGCCTCCCCCGGCCTCCCAAGGAATGAAGGGAGAAAGCAGCCCCACGGCAAGGGGAAAAGAGAGCGAGAACATAGTTCCTTACAGAGAAAAACCAGAATGAAAGCCTGAAAAAATAAGAAGGGGTGAGAGCATGGCCTCCTGTCCATGGAAACTATGAAAGTGCACTTTTTAAGGGAAAGGGGCTTGATCAATTTCTTTTTGGGAACCCTGCCAGTCTTTCAAAACAGTAATTGACATGGGGAGTAACCAATGGAAAAAGGATAGTGCATTGTTTTCCATCCATTGTATGGATCACACACATGCTGGCGATAAGTGTATACAAAAGGGAATGAAATACACGAAGACCTTAACAGTGCGTATTTCTGAGTGCAGTGTTAAGTGAGCCATTTTTTGTTTTGTTTTGTTTTGTTTAAGATTCATTTATTTATTTGAGAGAGATAGCATGAGCGGGGGTGAGGGGCGGAGGCAGAGGGAGAAGCAAGCTTTTCTCTGAGTAGGGAGCTGGATGCGGGGCTTGATCCCAGGACCTGGAGATTATGACCTGAGCCGAAGGCAAACGCTCAACCAATCGAGACCCTCAGGCGCCTCAAGTGTTAAGTGATTTTAATATCTTTCATACCTTTCTACAGTTCTCAACTTTTCTAAAGTAAGTCTGAGCTATTTTTAAGGTTAAAGTTCTGTTTTGACACAGGTGGAAGGGGGTGACTGAAACCTGTCATGTGTAAGGAAACAAACCTTGATTTAGCTTTGACTGAGCCAGGAAGAATGGGAGAATGCAGAAATCGGGAAATACAACGTTGGCATCTCAGAGTGGGGAGGCGCCTTCCAGCGCATCCGCACTACCATTTGAAATTAGGTGAAAAAGTAAATAGAGGTATTTTTTTAAATAAAGATTTTATTTAGTTGAGAGAGCATGAGAGAGAATGAGCCAAGAGGGAGAAGAAGTACCCCTGAGTAGGCAGCTGGATTCAGGCTGTATTCCAGGAACCTGAGATCATGACCTGAGCTGAAGGCAGAGGCTTAACAGACTGAGCCACCAGGTACTCGTAGAGGTACTTTTAACAGAAGGTAAATTAAGCCCAGTCTCTTTTCACCACTGAGAAATTAATAAGATTAACCAGTGATAATCACTGTGAACTAATATAGCTAAATGTTTCCACTTTCTTTCATTGAGAGTATTTTCATTTTTTTCAAAAAATACCTCCTGGGCCCATACCTGTATTCTGACCCTCCAAACTATTCAGTCAAGTGCATAAAACTCTGAAAAATAAGAGTTTTGAAGAGTAGCTGGCCCCCTCAGATGTTAAAAATATATATAAAGCTACAGAAACTAAAACCATGTGGTAAAACCTTATAAGTAAAAAGAACAACAGAATCAAGTGGAGAGTTACAGAGAGTTTTCTAAAAGACTTACTGATGAGAAAGAATACAGTATATGACAAATGTGCTATGCATCGCAGTGGGAAAAATGGGATTCATTTAATAACTGCTGTTGAAGGAATTAAGTAGACTTCCATACCAGGGGTAAGCAAACTAGAGCCGTTGGGTCAAATCCTGCCAGCTTCATATTTATACACAAGCTTTATCGGAACCCAGCCATGCCGTGTGGCTACTTTTCCACTGTGATGGCAAAGCTGCATAACTATCTTCAGACGGTAGTGTCCACAAAGTCCAAAAATATTTTCTATATCGCCATTTACCGGGAAGTTTGCTGACTCATGATGTGGAGGAATAAAGCATTGAAAATCCACCTTATTCTTATATGTAAATAAATTCCAGATGGGTCAAATACCAGAAGAAAAAATAAACCATAAAAGAATTCATTATTTCAGAGGGTTTTGTTTTCTAAATAATACTGGAATGGAAAAGGCCATATGTGAAGAGTGACAAATCCGAACATAAATATTAAATAAATGATGCAAGTTCAAAAAAACCAAATAAAGAGGCAAGTAGTCAACAAAAGAAAGTATATGAGATGAATCATAGCCAAATGGGCTAATACTCCTAATCTATATGAAAACTTCCTCTAATCAATAAGAAAGAGGCTATCTATCAAACAGAAAATGAACCAAGGATATAAACAGGCAGAACAAAGGAAAGAAAATACACTCGTCTCTTAAATAGATAAAAAGAAGCTCAAAATTAGTTACAGTAAGAGGAATATAAATGAAATGGCTGCAGGGTGCCACTTCTCACTTATCAGTTGGCCCAACGTAAAAAGTTTGATAATATACAATGCAGGAGTGAGCACTCTTAAGCGTTATTAGTTGGAGTAAATCTTCGTACAACTCCAAGGAAGGCAATTTAGCCTTATCTATCAAAATTTAACATGCTGATCCAGACCTCACAATTCCAATGCTGAGAATTTCTTCTACAAAACATACTCACATCAAAAGAAAAGTTACAAGTACAAAGACATCCATTGCAGTACTGTTTGCAATAGGAGAGGACCGAAAACAACCCAGATGGCTAGCAATACATAATGCAGGAAGGTAGAGGACATCCAAATATGGAAATACTGTGTAGCATTAAAAACAATGAGAAGCTATGCTTGGGAACAATCTCTATGTTTTGTTAAGTAAAATGACAAAAAATGGGATGCAGAAGTATGGACTTGATGTCTTAATGTTAGTGTCAGAAAAGAAGGCTATGGGTATTTGATCTTGCATATGTATAGATTATGTCAGGGAAGATATGAAAATTGGAAAGGAATAAGCAAAATCTGGTCCATCCATGCAATGGAATATTAGCTTAAAAAGGAAGGAAATTCTAACAGATGCTATGACATGGGTAAGCCTTGAAGACACGAGGCTAAGTAATATAAGCCAGTCACAAAAAGACAAATTCTGTAGGATTCCATTTACATAAGACACTCAGAGGAGACAAGAAACATAGAGACAGAAAGTAAGATGGTGGTTGCCAGGGTTCTAGGGCTCAGGAGAGGGAATGGGAAGCTCTTGTTCAATGGGTATAAACATTCACTTTTACAAGATAAAAAAATTATAGAGATAAATCATGGTGGTGGGGCTTTTACAACAATATGAATATATTGAAATGACCGAACTGTACACTTGAAAGTAGTTTAGATAGTAAATTTTGTGTTATGTGCATATTTCTATAATAAAAAAAAGAAACCCAAACATTTAAAAACAAACACTAAAAGGGAACCACGCCCCAAAAGGAAGGGGTCAGAGGGGACTTCTCATAGTATGTGTTCTTGTACTTTTTGCATTTAGCACAAGTTGCATGAATTAACTATGTTTTAAAGTTTATTCTGTCAGGGTGCCTGGGTGGCTCAGTTGTTAAGCATCAGCCTTCGGTTCAGGTCATGATCCTAGGGTCCCACATCGAGCTCCTTACTTGGCAGGAAGCCTGCTTCTCCCTCTCCCACTCCCCCTGCTTGTGTTCCCTCTCTGTGTGTCAAATACATAAATAAATAAAATCTTTTACAAAAAGTTTATTCTGTCAATCAGTATACACATATATGTACATACGTGTACTGTATGGTCACAATGACATCTTAAAATACCACCACAAACAAAGAAGACCAGTCAGAAGGAAGACAAAATGTTCATAGCACTTGCCATTGGTTAGCGGGAATACAGGTGGGTTTTTTCCTATTTTTAAAAAATTACATTTACAGGAAAATTCACCCTTTGAGTGTGCAATTCTGTAAAATATAGAAAAGTCCCATAACTCTTCAAAATGTTCTCATTCCCTCTTGTAGACCACCCCACCTCTTCACCCTCCTCCTGGCAACTATGATGTTTGCTCCCTTACAGGTTATTTTTTTAATCTTTTTTTATACTTCTGAGTTCTATATTTATGGACTAATTGAAGGGCCCATGAATTGCTTTTAATGGAAAAGCATTTGGTTTTGTAAGAACAGAAATAATCTTTCCAGAAAGGAGGAGAAGGAAGAGAGGGACAAAGATGGACAAAGACAGAGACAGAAAAAGAGAAAGGCCTCTTTTTTTTTTATATCATTTACTAAAATTCTATGCTAATCTTTTTCTAATAAAAGCCAGTTGGAAAGCTAAGTTAACACTGCGGGTGAGTTATTTATTATAAAACCCATGCATCCATAAAAAGACTGGGGACTAGTCACGTGGAGCGTGTGGTCCCAGTAGAGAAATTACATCAGTATTCCAAGTTTGATAACGATCTGCAAGTAAGTCAGTCCCTCCGGAGTGGAAGGAAATTCTTCAGGGAATGAGTTACAAGAAGTCCTTCTATTTGTGCCCCGATCAATGCATTCTGGCGCACTTACAGATTCCTCACTTCAAGGGATGCCCACTGCAACCCGGGAGGAGGGAGAGGCGTATATCGCCCTGCCTATTTGAGAGAGGCAGGAAGCAGACCTGAGAGGCAGGGTGTCGATGTAAGCATCATCTCAGCTGCTGTCAACCAGGCCTCTCTTTTCAGCTCGTGAGGAGGCTTTGAGAAGCTTTTGCAACTTGGAAAGAGCGTGAAGATTCAGACAAGCAGGTCTATGTTTGTAAGGGGCCAAGAGGGATACCAGCGGCCAGGAGAAGGAGCAGCTGTGCTGGCACAGGGCAGGTGCGGTCCTTGATTGGTCTGATAAGGACCCGTCTGCTGAGGTCTGGGGACCTGCGGGGCCTCCTCCTCCGGAGAGCAGGGCTTTGGGCTCCCTGTGTCCTCGACAGTGTCGGTGACACCGGCAGTGCCTTTGCCGTCTTGAAAGGAGACGCCATCATCTGTGACTTGTCACGAGACCTTCCACGACATCTGTACAACTTCTGCTTCGTAAACGGCATCTCCTCAAGGATTCTGCAACATCTTCTGCTTTGTAATCTGAGAGTGTTTACTTGGCACCCGATCATGAAAAGCTCCACTCTTTTTTTGGAGAGAATCTTTCCTTGAGATTTGTCTGAGCAGAAAAGGAAACTGAAAAGATCGCGGTTGTCTCGGGAGCCTCGTGGAACAAACAGAACGTATCTGACGTGCACGGTGCAGTAGCAACACCAAAGAGAGAACAGTAGGGCCAAAGCATTACAAAGAACACGTCAAAATATTAGATAAGGGCATTTAATGCCTGCAGACTTAAAAAAAAATAAATAAAACAACAAAACCCACTAAATAGCACTTCTCTCCACTACCTGCCATATTCTATATATATTACGAACCTAGAAAACACAAAAAATGTATCTGTGCCCTTGAATAAATAATGTTCAGTAAATATTTATTAGGTGGTATTTACTGTGTGCCGACAAGCCACAGACACAATAGAGATGGTGTCCACTCTCCCAGTTTATGATCCATCAGAGAGATTAATCAAATGCCCCAGCCATTACTTAATAACAATGGTGATGAGGACTGTGAGTCCGAGGGAGCCGAGAACCAGAGGCAAGGGATGCTTTTGTAGGTCAAAAACACTAGTTCAACCTCCAGTGGGCTAGAATGGGGGATACTAACCAGATCTGGAGGGGGGTGACACCAGGGTAGACATCCCCAAGAAGGTGACCTTTGAGCAGATTGCTACCTGGAGGGTGAGGGAGAAGGGGCCTGGTGACAGAGTCAGAAGCACCTCAGGCAGGGGGGTCCCCCCCTGTGTGCAGTGGGGGTTGGGAACGGCTTGGTGAGTGAGAGGAAGCTGGAGAATTAGGTCTGGGTGAGACCATGCAAGGGCCTTGGAGGCCTTGTTAATATTTTGATCTGGAATTGTACCCTAAGACCATGGAAAACAATTCATGGGTTATAACCCTTGAAAGAAGATGCATGGAGCCATTATCTTAGGGTTGCTATGGTTACTTAAGAAACAGCCTTGAATCACTTCGGCTAAATACCCGAGTACGCCGAAATGGTCTTTGTGGCCAGGGATGGACTAAAGGGAGGCAATCAGACAGTAAGGGACGCGTACAAATCACTGGGATGACATGGGATGAAAACTAATGTTACAAGGGGTATCCTCATGAAACGGGCTGTATGTGGCCAGGAGGGGTGTCAGGTTGCCCCTACAATAGCCATGAGCACAATAAAATGTGGCTACTCGGCTTACTGTGCATCCTACAAAGTAAGTGGCTTCTGGATGCCTGCAGGCTTTCCGTCGGGTTCAATGGGATGTGCAAGTTCAGGGCCACAGGAGACTCTTGCCAACAAATGCCAAGTTATGTATTTATTTGATTATTTATTTTAAGATTTTTATTTTTATATGACAGAGAGAAACACAGCCAAAGAGGGAACACAAGCAGGGGTAGTGAGAGAGGGAGAAGCAGGCTTCCTGCCGAGCAGGGAGCCCAATGCGGGGCTCGATCCCGGGTCTCCGGGATCATGACCTGAGCCGAAGGCAGTCGCTTAACCAACTGAGCCACCCAGGCGCCCCCCAAGTTATTTTAATAAAAATCTTCTGAAGGGACACCATGCTGTTTCGGGTCCCTCTCCGAAATAAGGGTAGATGAGCAGCAGGGATGGAGCAGAGTAAAAGTAACCAGCTCTTACACCCCAATAGTCCCCTGCATCCTCGTCTCCCGTTGCCCTGGCAGCAGGCATGCAGCAGGCTATCATACGCATAAGGACATTGAAGCTCAAGAGAACTGAGTTTATTTTTATTTTTTTTTATTGTTACTAAAATTTTGTTCCCCAGTGTTTCAAGATTCATTCCCCATTCCCCACACCCAGTGCTCCCCGCTTTAGGTGTCCCCAGTACCCACCACCAGGCTCTCCCATCCCTCCACCCCCCTCCCTCCAAGTCCCTCAGTTTGTTTCTGTGTCCAAAGTCTCTGTTGTTTCGTTTCCTTCCCTAGATTACCCTACTTCCCATTTACTTTCCTTCTCCTACTGTCTTCTGTATTACCCCTTATGTACCACAAGTAAGTGAGACCATGCGATACTTGACTTTCTCTTCTTGGCTTATTTCACTCAGCATAATCTCTTCCAGTCCAGTCCCTGCTGCTACAAAAGTTGGATATTCATCCTTTCTGACGGAGGCATAGTATTCCATTGTATATATGTACCACATCTTCTTTATCCATTCATCTGTTGATGGGCACCTTGGCTCTTTCCCCAGTTTGGCGATTGTGGCCATTGCTGCGATGAACATTGGGGTGCATATGGCCCTTCTTTTCACTACATCTGTATCTTTGGGGTAAATGCCCAGTAGTGCAATTGCAGGGTCAGAGGGTAGCTCTATCTTTAATTTTTTAAGGAATCTCCACACTGTTTTCCAAAGCGGCTGCACCAGTTTACATTCCCACCAACAGTGTAAGAGGGTTCCTCTTTCTCCGCAGCCTCTCCAACACTTGTTGTTTTCTGTCTTGTTAATTTTGGCCATTCTGACTGGTGTAAGGTGGTATCTTAGAGTGGTTTTGATTTGAAT
>PITA01019770.1:0-36577 GCA_004023965.1 Spilogale gracilis
GACTGAGTGCCCTGTCAGGCTCCATACTGAGTGTAGAGCTTGCTTAAGATTCTTATTCTGTATCTCCTTCTTCCTCCTCAAAAAATACATTATGTAAAATAGCCCTCTTTTGTCACCCTTATTCTTCATTTTATTTTTCTTTTGAATAATGCAATAACAATATTAATTTTCAATGGGTTCACTATGTCAGATAAATTTACACTGAAATGAATACTAACAGATTTTGGGGGGCTTAAGGAAAATAATTTTAGGTGGAAACAACAAACTCCAAGAAAGAATAGAGAGACTATTTGGTAATTATATTCTCCAGGAAGCAGGCTCTCAGACAGGGATAGAAGAGCAAAATTTTTGTAACAGAGTAGCACCTGTGAGTGAAAAAATCCATTCTATCACCTTGTTCAGTCACTGATGAGGGTCTGCCATGAGAAAAAAAAAAACTGATCTTGGCTTGAAAGCTGAGGCCAGAGCCCGAAGAAGCCAACAGAGAAAGCCTGTCATCTGGTCTCACTGATCATGGCCAGACAGCCATTCCTTTTGTGAAATGGTCTGATGTGTGTTCCAGGGCAGATCTGTACCTGTCACAGTCCACTGGTTGCATCTTCAGGGTCATCTTGTCAGGAGAGAGATTCTCCAAGGCTCTGGTAAGATTGGATAGATGACAACTCTTTTTTTTCCCCCTGTTGGTCCCTGAGTACAAGGAGCCCACGGTGTGCAGGCATCAGAGATAGACATAGTTTGATGAGACCCTTGATGTGTTCCTTGGCAAGTCTTCCTATGGAAACGAGGCCTCTCTCCTTGGAAGTTCCAGTTGCAGAAATAGGAAGTACAAAGTTCTTAAATGGGTCTTTGGAAGTAACAATAAGGGAATATTTGGAGTCCAGTCTTTTGAGGATATTGCCTCCATGCTCACACTTCAGCTTTGCTGTCAGTAGGCCAATCCAATGTACCATCAGGCAGGAAGCTTCAGGGTGGTGTGTTTTTTTGATAAAACCTGTGGATCTCACTCACACTGTCTCTACTGTGGAGTGGATTTCCTGTGTGGACGCGACATTGTGAGCAATCCTATGTTGGTAGATCAAGCTATTCATTAACTCCTGAATAATGGTGCTGCTGAGGTAAACATTAAAAGCAAACTCATACTCTGTATACGTGTCTATATGTTTGAGAATGAACACTGATTTTCCAGGGCAGAAGGGGAACATGTTAAACTTGCAAACAAGCAGCTAGTTGGTCGTCTTGAGGACTAACGTCATACTTGGAGTTTAGTATTATCCTCCATTGCCAAGACTGGACATTCACAGGGGGCCATTTTATATGAGCACTGTAAGTAGGAGCTTATGCTGGGGACCCATTCATAGCCCCAGTGGTCACTTGTTCATCTGGTCAGCATTGTAGGGACTGCTGACAAAGGTAGGCTCACATATCCTAGCACAGTCATTTTGTCTACTTGTTTATTTCATTCCTCTTCTAAGGCAGATGCATTCTGGTGAGTCCTAAGAGGAAACACACATATTTTCACACTTTTTGCCTACCTGCATGTGTCTATCCACATATTTCTATACCAGATTTCTTTGTATCAATATTCTACTATTCTTCTTTCTAGGTCTCTAACTAGCTGGTCAGGTAAATCGCCATTGTCCAGGAATCTAGATGTATCAGATGTGTTTTCTCTTTTTGTCGGCAAACATCAAGGTCCCACATCCTTTGGAGGAAATATGTTCTATATTGCTCCTGAGATTGTTATTCATATAAAGTTTATGCATTAAAAAAAAGATACCAAAAAAAATTTTAAAGAAAGAACTGTCTAGAGCCCAAAATAAATTCGCCCAAATTCACCAATCTATTAATTGGATTTCTAAAGTTTGTTCCTGGAGACACAGTAAATATTAACTTGAAAAAAAAAACAATTAAAACTAACAATAAAATCAGCAGAATATTTGGAAACCAGAATGAGTTTATTGCATTATATTTCATCTCTCTTATGAATAAAATGTATGAATGAGAATCCCATTAATTCATTAACATTAGTTCATATTTATTAACATAAATTCCATTAATTGGTCTTGCAATTGATTTCATTAATTCCACTAATTTTATAAATTCATCCAATAAAATTAATCATTAAGTTCAGTATATGTTAGAGACAGGTTTTTGACCAACACTTTGGGGCTGGAAAAAAGGTGACTGGAGAGTTTTTCCCAAAGATCATAAAGATGATAAACTCTCTGCTTTATAGGTTAGACATTTTCCTCAAAAGTCTGGACCCTCAACAAGTTGATGCATAGAAGCCAGATCCACAGGTTGGTCTGTAACACGAAGATGTGCAGCTTCGGGAGGTGAAGTAGGTTGGGCGGCAGAATCTGGATCCATAGCCCAGAGAAGGGAAGCCAGAGACTCCATAACCCAGCGATCTGAAGCCCTGAGATCTACAACCTAGTGAGTAGCAGCTTCTGGATCCATAGCCCAGGGAACGGCAGCTGCTAGACCCAAAACGCAGAGACCCAGAGCAAGTCGCCTGGCAAGGACTGCAGAGCGTGGGGGTCCTTGGGCGGCAGCAGGATGTCTGGCAAGGTCTGGACACCATGCAGGATGTCTGGCAGCTGGTGGGCTCACAGCAGGTCTCCTGGCAGCCACTGGAGGGGGAAGATCCCAGTTGGCAGGTGCTGGGAGAGCAGGGGTCAGTGCGGTAGACCAGGTTGCTGGGGCAGGAAGAGCCACAGGAGGATCCCGGGTAGCGCACGTAGCCCCCAGAGGAGTGAGAGGAGAAGTTTCCAGAGCAGCAGCTGTAGGACATGTTGGCAGGAGATGTGAGTGCAGCTGAGTGACAGTGAAGAGATTCGGAGGTTGAATGTCACCTCCTGGACTGGGGCACTTATATACTCTCAGCCATGGGTGTGGCATTTTTTACAGTCGTCTTTCCCACACTTGGAATCCCTCATTTCCATATGTGTAATTCAATGATATCTTCTGTAATTGCAGGTGATTCCTTCCATCTCGTATTTATAGGAGAATTCATCATGTTGTTATAGCACCAAGCCAACGAACTATTCCAAAGTCAGAAATGCTATGACTGTATGTCATTAATGCCAGCTAACCTGGGCCAGAAAAGCCCCTGTCCTCCTTAGCTGAGACTCATTGTGCCTTTGCTGGTACATTGGCTGGGGAATGCTTAGATCTAAAGGCAGGAATTGAGGTTAAGTCCTTTTTTTTTTTTTCTTTCTAGCTCAGTGAAATAGAGGCACCCTATTTGTCACGATGATTTTCTTTCTATAAATTTATTTCATACCCTAAAATTAGTTTTCATATATTACATTTTTATGTATTGCCTCTCAAATCCAATGGAAAGGAAAAATAGATAATATAAATTGATTGAGAAACATGGTGGGTCACAGAGATAAGACAGATATTTAAAGTCAAAAATGACTAAGCAACACTAATTTGAAAAAGTCTCAGTGGATACCAATTTATACACATGTGAAAAATTCCAGAGTCAAATACTCTGAGGTGAAGAAAGACAACTGGTGACACTATGGATCTGTCCATCTGTGTGAATGGCAATAAAATTGGGTTCTGGATCAATATAGTTTATGACTTTTCATATATACATTGTCCCTTTTGTTATGTGTCATTACAATGTGTCCAGTTATCCTGCTCTCCTAAGAAGAATTCTTAGCTCGCAGGAACTTCTGGCCATTTTAGCTTTAGGTTCTTTCATATAATTGTTTTCTGAGTTATAAAAACCCTCACTACCTCACTACCTCAATTCTTCAAGATTATTTTTATGTTGTAAAATATCCAAATATTGTCTTTTTACATCTCTTTCATGAAAATATTTGTTAAACAATGAAAATATTCATCTATTGCTTCAACTGGTAGGAGATGAAACAAATCTATTACCCACAGAAACTAAGAGGCTGCATGAATCCCGGCTTTTCTACAGAGGACCAGGCTTGCTCAAGCTGCGCTCAGAGACCAAGGTTCTGCCAGTGTGGAACTGTGGGGTAGGTCACCTAGGGTCTAGTCGGCAGTCCCCCCATTCCTTGAGGAATCTTTGTAAGAGCAAGCATAGAAGAAGGACGAGAACACTCAGCATGTGGTGTGCACTCTGTCCATTTGAGCGGACGGCAAGAAACTTCCAGATCACAGCTGTCTGGTTTCTTCTGGAGGGGACAGTGCAGGACTGCGAAGACACACCTGCAAAGGCAGCAGCTGTGGGGGGGTCCAGGCTCCGGGCATGAGTGTGCCGCCTTCACTATTCCTCTGGTCAAATACTGTCTTTAATAGAGCTCCATGTCAGGCAAACCGAGGCTAAAACAAATACTGAAGTGTTTTCTCCAGGTAGGAAGACAATTACTTTAGAGGGGATAGAAAAGATTGAAATATAACTGAATTGTCTAAGTACTCATTGTGCATAACACTAATAAAGTGGTTTGTGGTTTTTAATAAAGAGGTAGAAGTAAATAGTCATTAAGAATGATCATTAAAATCTCTTGAAAACTTACTAAAGAATTTAAAAATTATTTAAAAGGGTAAAATTATAGCTTTAACCATTTTATTACTACTCCCAAAACTGTGAGAATTTATTATTACAAGTAGTCAATCATTAAGTTAACTATAATGGACTGAATAATCCTTATGAAGACATAGAATATCAGACTGCACTAGAAATCAAAACTATTTTCTACTTAAAATAGATTTTCTTAAATATAGGGAAACAGAGAAGGGAGAAAATAAAAAGATACATCAGACAAAAGAAACAAACAAAAAGTGTTGCTTCTGTTTCACTAACTTCCAAGTTTGTTGTATGATAAGATGTAAAGCATCATGTTATCAGATGTAACACAAGGTATTTCTTAACAATCATTCTTTCATCCTTCCAGGATGATATTCAGGATTTTGTTATTCATTTAGAGATTACCCCAAGGTCAAACCACCCAACAGAATAACCAATAGCCACATATATCAAGTTCAATATACACAATTTAAAATTAAGTCAAAGTTTTGTTTCTCAGTCATATTAGCCACATTTCATGTGCACAATAGATACGTGCGGCTGATCGATAACATATATTGGAAAATGCAGATAAAAATATTTTCAGCCACACAGTAAGTTCTATTGGATAGCACTACCTTCGAGTTCACAGTGTGCTTCGTTGGCTTGCTAATAGAAATGAATACTTTCACTATTTCCAGTCCAGTGCAATATGTCAGAAATCTTAAGGTCAATTATTCTTACCTCAATTCATGTACTACTATGTCAGGATTTTCTGTATTGGAATTTCATGTATGTTTATGTATATTGGTACACTTTTGCCTCCATGTTTTCCTGACCAAAATTTGCTTAAATTTAACACACACACACACACACACACACACATGCACATCTTATTTTTACTATTCTGTAAATTTCTTCTTACATCTTTTTAATATGTTCTGGGATTATTTTGTTTCTGACTACATATAACTTTTATTATATATTTAAGTGTTGGGAGGCTAGTAACGCATTCTTTACAGTTTTGATTGTGTGAAAATGTCTACATTTCTCCTTTTTTTTTGTTTGTTTTTTTCTGAGAGAGAGAGAGAAAGCGTGGAGCAGCAGACAGAGAGAAATAAAGAGAATCTGGAGCAGTCTCCCTGCTCAGCACAGAGCCCAACGCTGGACTTGATCTCATGACGTGGAGATCATGACCTAAGCCAAAATCAAAAGTCAGATGTTTAGCTGAGCCACCCAGATGTCCCTCTCCTTCATTTTTGAAACAAATACTCATTAGTCAAGTACTCTAAAGTTTTTTTTCTTCAGAAATTTGAGGATATTTAATTGTCTTCTTACTTTCTTTTTTCTGTTTAGAATTTGGCTTTCAATTTTACTGTTGCTTTTTTTGAAGGTAACTTGCATTTTCTTTCCCTTTGGTTGATTTGAGTTTTTCTCTTCTTTTTTATACATCAGTTTGACTCCAAGGCATTCTCTTTATTTGTTAGTTTAAATATGTTCTCCAGCACAATCTCTAATTGTTTCTCCAGCTATGTCTAATTTCTTTTCATTCCACTCAACAATTCTGCATTTAAATTATTGTATTTTTCAATTTCAGAATTTCTACTTGGATCTGTTATTTTTATTTTTAAAGAGAGAGAGCTTGAGCAGGGTTGGGAGAGGGGCAGAGGAAGATTCTAAGCAGATTATATGCCTAGCATGGAACCTGATGTGGTTTTTGAGCTCATGACCTTGAGATCATGACCTGAGCCTAAATCAAGAGTTGGACATTTAGCTGACTGAACCACCCAGGGACCCCTCTAATTTGTTCTTTTAATTATTTCTCTCTCTCTTAAAATTTTAAATCTATTTCCTGAAGTGAATTCCATTATCTGATATATATTTTCGATTTAGTCATTTCTTAACTTCTTGAAGTCTGGCACATTTCCCCAGGGTATCAGGTGATCCATATCTACATCATCTATCTATGTATATCATGTATATTTGCATCAATATCTGTAAAAAGTATATCCACAATTATATCTATAACTCTAAGTCTGTGCCTGCATTTATAATTTATATTTATCTATGTAAAGAAATAACATAAGGTCACCTTATGCCATGCTAATATTTTTTGTAGTTTGAAGTTTTTATTTAAATTCTAATTAGTTAACATTCCGATTAGTTTCATGTATACATTACAGTGATTCAACAATTCCATACAACATCAGGTGTTCATCACAAGTGCAGTCCTTAATCCCCATTACCCGTTTAACACCTGCCCACTGCCCCTTCTGCAACCCTCAGTTTGGGTTCTCTATAGTTAAGAGTCTGTTTTATGGTTTGCCTCTGTCTCTCCCCCCCCCATATTCATGTGGGTTCGTTCTTTCTTTCTTTCTTTCTTTCTTTCTTTCTTTCTTTCTTTCTTTCTTTCTTTCTTTCTTTCTTTTTTCTTTCTTTCTTCTTTCTTTCTTTCTTTCTTTCTCTCTTTCTTTCTTTCGATTTTATTTATTTATTTATTTGACAAAGAGAAACACAGCTAGAGAGGAAAC
The DNA here is from genome assembly GCA_004023965.1 of Spilogale gracilis. Lineage (NCBI taxonomy): Eukaryota > Metazoa > Chordata > Mammalia > Carnivora > Mephitidae > Spilogale > Spilogale gracilis. The sequence continues at coordinate 7,024 of PITA01019770.1, forward strand.
ACAAGCAAGGGTGAGTGAGAGAGGGAAAAGCAGGCTTCCTGCTAAGCAGGGAGCCTGATGTGGGGCTTGATCCCAGAACTCCAAGATTGTGACTCAAGCCGAAGGCAGTCATTTAACAACTGAGCCACCCAGGCATCCCATGGATTGTTTCTTAAATTCCACATATGAGAGAAATCATATGGTATTTGTCTTACTCTGACTAACTTGCTTGGCACATATATGTATATACATATAGTGTGTGTGTGTGTGTGTGTGTGTGTGTGTGTGTGTATGCCACAACTTCTTTATCCATTCATCAGTTGATGGACATTTGGGTTCTTTCCATAAGCTGAGTGTTGTTTATAATGCTGCTGTAAGCATTGGGGTGCATGGATCTCTTCAAATCTATAATTTTGTATCCTTTGGGTAAATACCTGTAGTGCAATTGCTGGATCATAGAGTAGCTCTATTTTTAACTTTTTGAGAACCCTCCATACTGTTTTCCAGAATGGCTACTCCAGTTTGTGTCCATTTTAATCTAATCAAGTACTGAAATGATTAAGAACTTAATTTCAGTTCATAGGAAGGGGTAACTATTTAAGGATCAGCTGAGTCTTTGTTCAGAGTCTCAGTTTTGGTCAAAATCATTGGAAATTTCTAACTTTTGATTTTGGTTACCTGAGCTTTCATGAGTCTCATCAGCCTTTCTTTTGGATTCAACAATATCCCTAATAAACATGTAGTAACACATTCTATGACTTTGTTATTATTGTTAAAACTTCCCTGACATTTTGGACCTAGTAATTTCTGGACATTTTCACATATATTTTCTTTGTCTAAATTTTCTAGGCAATAAATATTAGTTCCAAATAATTTTTTCATTTATAAGTATATCAATTTTTATCTTATTCTCCCTTAAGAATAAGTTTAAAATTCATAACCAATCCTTGGGTGAAAGATTTATCTTATATTAAAACATGGCTAAAATAGGTGAGAAATAGGAGTTAGAGTGTCTAATCACAAAACTATTTTATTTTATTTTTAAATTTAGTTATTGATGAGAGAGGGAGAGAGAGTCTTAAGCAGACTCCGTGTTGAGGGTAGAGCTTAACCTGGGTCTTGATCTCATGACCCTGAGATCACGATCTGAGTTGAAACCAAGAGTTGGAGGCTTAACCAACTGTGTCCTGCAGGTGCCCCACAAAACTATTTTAGTAGTTTGAATGGAGGTGGTGGAAACAAGAATTATTGCGATTTAAAATATAATACCTTTAAAAACTAAATAAAATCTAGTACCTTGAAATTATGGAGGTACAGTTACTCATCAACTATTTTTAACCATGTTTGTAATTGTCACACCATAAAAAATTTCCTTCAATTGTAAGTTAACCAAATTTCCAGTCATTCCTTATGTAAAAAATAATTTTCACTTTTTTCCATTCTGCTTATTTTATCTTCCCAGATTTCCCTTTTGCCTCTTCTAACACTCCCATGTCTCTGCAATTCTGAATAAACTTTACCTTTTAAGATGTCAAGGGACAGGTATTCCTTATAAGTTCCTTATTCCTTCTGTGTCTCCCTTTTCTTACATTCATCATAACAAATTTCTCAATTTCTCCAAGGGCTGTTGTACAGCCTAAAGAAATAAGGCTTAAGAACATTTATTAAAAATATGTTAGCTCTTTTTGTTCTCAGTTTTAGGTTCCTTATCAAAATCTATCTATCTTTGCATTTTGCTATTCCTGAAGACAGGGAAAGAGAGAGTATTATCATAAAAAAGAGAAGTAATATTCCCCCCCCCCTTTTTTTTTTTGGTTGAGATACACATTAAATCATCATTCCTGGTGGTATCAAGCACTACCTTTTAGTCTGAAACATGAGTAAAAACCAAAGTGGAAATCATCCTGATGATTGTAGATTCTTCATTTGAATTTTATGGTATTGCTCATTACACATATATAGATAAGATCATACTGAATACTCATCAGTGGGATGCAGGTGTTTATCAGGTTTACTAAGAAATTGTGGGTGACTTCAAGCAAAGTTACTTAAAATTCATACATAATCATTTTCATTTGTCTTCTATTTAATTTTTCTCTCGTGTATAAGCCTAATCATATAAATATAAATATTATTTTTCTTCTCTACATTTCTTTTTTCTTTTAAGATTTTATTTATTTATTTGACATAGAACACAGCTAGAGAGAGAACACAAGCAGGGGGAGTGGGAGAGAGAGAAGCAGGCTTCCCTCAGAGCAGGGAGCCTGATGTGGGGCTCCATCCCAGGACTCCAGGATCATGATTTGAGCTGAAGGCAGATGTTTAATGACTGAGCCACCCAGGCACCCCTATTTTCTGCGTTTTTTATATAACTATCAGCTAATCTTCTATTTTATGCCTGTTGGCATACTCACATCTTGTGAGAAAATCAATCTAATTCCCCAAATCTGAGATTTCAATTCTTAAAAGACTGTATACTTAAACAATAGTCTACTACTTGTCGTTTGAGTAAGAAAAATATCTGAGATCCCTCAAACTTCAAATATCCAATTTGTTAGGATTTAAAATCTATTTACAGGTGCATATTGCTCTTTTCACAATATCTCCATTATCTGTCATAATCAAAGGCCTAGTAAATAAAAACACAATCATAAATGTACCTGATTATCAGAACCAACAAATTTATTGGATTATAATGATTGGTCTTTCATACAATTTTGGAAGAAAATCCAACATTAATTTTATCTCCAATGCAGATTCTATAATTCATGGGTCTGAAGCCCAGGGATCCACAACCCAGTGAGTAGCAGCTTCTGGATCCATAGCCTAGTGAATGGCAGCTGCTGGACCCAGTGCCCACAGACCCAGGGCAAGCAGTCCAGCAGGGTCTGCAGAATGTGGAAGTCCTTGGGTGGTAGCAGGACGTCTGGCAAGGTCTGGACATCATGCAGGATGTCTGGCAGCTGGTGTGCTCACAGCAGGTCTCCTGACTACCACTGGAGGGGGAGAAGCCCAGCTGTCAGGTGCTGGGAGAGCAGAGGTCAATGTTGCAGAACAAGTTGCTAGGGTAGGAAGACGGAAAGGAGGACCCTGGGGAGCACAGGTACCTCCCAAAGGAGAGGGAGGAGTAGTTTCCAGAGCAGCAACTGTAGGATATGTTGGCAGGAGATGTGAATTCAGCTGAGTGACAGTGAGAAGATTCTGCGTTTGAAAATCTTATTCCTCAAGTGAGGCATTTATATACTCTGAGCAACTGGTGAGGCACTTTACAATGTCAACTTTTCAAAATTTGGAGTCCCTCATTTGCATACATGTAACTCAGTAATCCTTTTTTGAAACTGGAGTTAACTAGCTCTCTTCATCTTATATTTATGGGTTCACTCATTTTGTTTTTATAGCCCTATATCAATGAAGTACATCTTTGTTACAAATGCATGATGGTGTGCAATTAATGCCTACTCCATCATGGCCAGAGAAGCCCCTCTGATTTTTCTGGTCATGAAAACATGTGCATGTACTTGTGCTCACCTTTGGCTGAAGAATTGTTTCTCTCCAAGGGTGGAGATTACAATGCAGTCATCTCCCTTTTGTGTCAGTGGCTGAGAAGCTGAAATCTGGTCTTGATAGGAATCTTCTACACATTGCCCCTATATCAAACCATTCATTCATGTTCTAATGTAATTTGGCATCTCTTACTTACTATTACTATGTTTAGTCTGGAGGGTTTTTATAAAAGTAAGCCCAAAGGATTGACAGATATAATTAGAAGTAGGCATAATCCTGAACAAATATGCTGAAGAAACTTAATTTTTTGAAAAATGAAATCAAATTAAAGCAAGAAGAGACCAATACGAACACAAGTGAAGAAAAACAATATGGGGAATTCTGTTGAGATGAGGCAAGGAAACAACGAAGAGTGGTAGAGAGAGGGTCAAGACTGTCATGATTTTATTCTACCCCATTAGATGACTTGTGGATATTGTACTTCTTAGTTCAATCATATCATTTTTTTTCCAAAATAAACTTAACTCATGGCTTTTGTGCAATATAATATATACTCAAAACATCCTGGGGTCTACCCTCCTACAACACCTCAAAATTTTGAATGTTCTTTGAGTTTTCCAAGTTCATGGAGGATCCTATATTTCTATATTGTTCTCACTACTCTTGTTTGGTACATACTTCTGTCCCAGCTTTCTTACTAGAGATGATCAAAGTTATGTGAATCTTGAAGTTTATAATTTGGGAGCACATTTTAAAGAAAAACAATCCAATATCATGAGCATAATAGTAGATATAAATATGATTGCTAATTTAGAATAAAATAATATTAACAAATACAAACTTATGAGGTGACAAAAAACACAAATATCACAAAATCAAAACAATAATATATCATCATAATCATCACCATCATCCATAACGTTTCCTTTCTTTATTGGCTGCATAGTCTTTGATCACTTTTACATATTACAATGATTTTGTCAACATGATTTTCTGTACAAATAGAATATATTTCAGTTTTTTCCAAAATTATGAATCAAAAAATAAATTATTTTTCATGACACAGGAAAGTTCCTTTCAACATTGCTATTTATTAGTAATGACACGTCTGTAATGTCTTGTGTTTTTTCTTCTCAGTTGGCGGTTCAATCCTTTTGATGATTATGCTTATCTTAGACTATTGTCCTTGCTTTATCTCCCCATCTGAGTCTTCTGACCCTAGAGATTGTGGTCTTGGGTGAGGATCCACAGTTTCAGTGATCTATCTGGTTGCAGAGTAATGTTTTGGTTCTAATCTGTCTTCTTAAAGTCAAAACTCCCTGAAGTTCTGAGGTTCATCAGATTGATTCTGGAGTCTAGAGGTAGTACAGGCAGCTTCCTGGATCTACAGATAGCCCCAAAACTACTTCAAGGGCAAATGCTTGATTCTCAGGCTACAGAAGCATGAATGGAGCAGTGGGTTCTTCCACACCTCCCTGGAAGAGTGCAGTGGAGCCTTGGAAAAGGTCAAAGAACCCTGAAGAGAACCCTTCCACTGAAGCTTTATTAGGTTAAATCTGTCTGTCTTTACCTAAGCTGCTCTAAGACTCTTGAACATGTGCTGGTGACCTTCTATCTGAGATATCAGGGACCCACATAGAGTGCCCAGGTCTTTCTTCAATTTACTTTCCATGGAAATGTCCCTGTCCAGAGAGTTCTAACCTAATTTTCAATATTGCATTGTTGTGGTTTGTTATTGCTTTTATTATTTGCCTTTCGTCCTCTTAAACTCCAAGTTCTTTTTTTTTTTAATGAAAATGTCTGATAGATTTATCACATTCTTTGAGCATATTTCTGTTTCCTGTCAATTTAGTGTCACATACACCAAATTTCAACTATGTGGTATCAGAAAGTATAGTGCTGTGGCTTAAGTCACTGAGTTGCAACTCTGTTTGATAAAACTACAATACAATTTTACTGTATATGCTTAAGGTAACAACTTTTCCTCAATGTAAGAGTAGGTTTCATTGCAATTTTATAAAAGGAAGCACTATAAAGACGTCTGTTAAGTCCAAGGAATGATAAAATAGCTCCATTCACCAAAGAGCTACTTTAAAAAAAATTATCTTATTAACTTTTAAATTTCTAGATTTTTTTTTTTCCTGTGGGTTTCTACCCATTGAGATAAAAATCCTAGCCCACTCAATGCTGTGAACACCATGCCTTTCTCAAATCACTGTTTTTCAAAGAAATTCTTGGAAATAGTTTTATTATCACAAGTGAGAGTGACTTTTTTCTAAATGGAGATAGTACTATTGTTAATCAAAATAATAAAGTCAGCAAAATTTTTCTACAGTGACACAACTTTGTGGCTGCCCTCACAGGCACATAGTGATGGCCTTCTCTTCCCTGTCTATCTGACCCTCCTCATGTCAATGTGGTAGTGTTGATTTTAGCTGAAATAACAGATCACAAACTCGCAGGTCCTCTAACCACATCTAGCCCACACAGATTTGATCATCACACAAGCATGGACCCCATACCCCACAGACAGGTTTTTTTTTTTTTATTTTTAATCAAGTTCTAAATTAGTCACCAATATTTAAAAATCAAAAGAATTCCTGCAAAATATGAATTTCTGACATCTTTTAAAAATCCTGAAAATCTGGTTCTGCTGGGCTCCCTTACTTGCAGCTGCCGGGAGCTCCATTCATAGAGGATGTGCTCTCTGAAATTCCTAAGTTCAGCTGCTCCTCTTTATTTTATAGTTGTGGGGCCCAATTTTAGTTGTCATTAGTCATCAAGTCCATGCTATTATTTTGTTGTGCTAGTTAATGTCACTATCATAAATTGAGAGGCTTTGGCTTTTAAGACATTTTGTGAAAACAAACTCCCTGTGCACTTGAAGGATATTCTTCCATGTAATATAATGTATTTTGAAAATATAATGTATCTATGTTGGTGGAACTGGATTATAAAAACACCAATCATGAGACACCAATCACAGGTCTATTGGCCCACCTCACTTATGTTTATGATCCCTGACTTAAAATACTCTTTATGCCGGCAGAACTTGACATGGCTTTTATATAAAAGGGCAATGACTTAAATCAGTGGCGTCTTGCTTCTGAATATACAAAAGAAGTAACAAATGGGTCATTTTAGAACATACAAACCAATCAGAAAGTAAATAAACAATTTTAAAAACCAAATGATTGAGTTCTTCCCCAGGCTGATCCATATATGATTCTGATGTACTACCTTGGGTAGATTAAAAGGTTCACAAAATTAAATTAAATTAAACTAAACTGAAGGATTAACATCTAGCTAGGAGCCTTCAGGAGATGCTCATCGCCATGTGACCTCATACTACTGCATTGCCTGACAACTGTAACCACATTTGTACAGGGATTGTTTTGCCAAGAATATGAAGTACAACATTACAAAGAGAGAAAAGGAAATCTATTTTCTGTTTATAATGTCGTGATTCTATTGTATTGGGCAGTTCCTGCTAATAATATGTTGCACTCTCTCTCCTTGCTACTGTGCAGATGTAAAAGCTATTACAAATGCTGTTGTTTGGAAATGCTGAAGATGGATTTAGTAGCATTAATATCTGTCCTACAAGATGCAACATCCTAGGGTTTGAACAAAGGCTGCGTGTCACTAACCAGTGACATTGTGCAGATGGCTTCATGATGAGTGTTAACGACTCACTATAAATACAGGAGAGAAGAATAACAATTGTGACAGACTATGATAGCTAAAATTGGAAGGCAGAATAAAAACGGATTTTGAGTTAGAAATCAGATGTTAAATGTATAAGCGGAACTAAAATGGTCTGTGGTACATAGTAGGCATTCTATAGACATATGTTGATTGAATGAAAAGGGACATTGTGGTAATGGTTTAAATGTCTTAAATGAAGTAACTCACCTAGGAAGATTACATAAATATTAACTATTTTTTTGTGTGTTCTTTCTTTGATTGGCAGCTTAGTGAAGGTTAACTATGTGTATCTAATAGACAAGGAAGCTTTTCCACTCAGATGTCATGGGTCAGCTAAGACTCATGGGCTTAAAAGTTTCAAAAGGACATTAAGTCTTGACCTAGTGGAAAGGAGTGAGATGAGGAGAAAGAGCACAAGCTAATAGATGTGTGTGTGTGATGTGTGTGTGTACTTTCCTTTCCCGCTATTTTGAGGAGGTCTGGCCTCTTCCTGATCTGCGGTGTCAGCATCTCCTATCTCATGTCTTTCTCTTCCCAGCCCTTTGCTGACTAAAGGCACAAGGAGTGGAATACAGAAGGCAACTCCACATTTATTCTGCATTTTCTTCATCTCCAGTGCAGGGGTGAGAGGGAAGGTACTTGAGTGGGCATGGGGCATAGCATGGAGAAGAGAGCAGGGAAAGGAAAGGTAAAGAGAAGGAAGTTATTTTAGGGTACTTCTGGATTTTTAGAGGCTTCAAAGTAAAGGGTACTTGAGGTTTCTTTGTCTCCTGAGCTTGTTCATTCTTGTAATGAGGCAGGAGTCCTTAACAGCAAGACAGCTTGATTTTCTCTGGAGGAGATCTTGCTCAGTACTGCTCAGTTGGCTGTGCTCTGTCTTGATGAGTGGCTGGAGGCACAAACATAGCTGAGCTTATGGTTTCCCAATGTCTGTTGGAGGCAACTAGAGAGAGTGCCAACATCTGAGATACCTCTAATCCAGGGTTTTGTTTTGGTTTTCTCATTTACTAGTGGAGTAAACTCCTTAACTCTGTTTACTCATCCTCCCATTTCTGTGCTCATATCATAGAGTTCTATGATATTAAAATTTGGTTCTGGTGCCCAGAGACTAATGGACAAGTCTCCCTTGCAAGTTCTGGCCCATTCAGAAAAGACTAAGGTTTGAGGGGAGGGATTAAAAACTGTAAAACATGTTTAGCTTGTTTATTCCTTAGGAAGTGTTACACACAGGGTTCCTTCTTTCTTATTTGCTACTTTTTTGACAATGGCTTTTTAACTTATCCTAATACCAGGATTTGATTTATTTTTAGATATTTGGAATTTAAACCAAACAATGTAATCTTAGGGCATTGTGGAATGGACAATGTGTGATGACTCAGGATCTTAAACTCTGGTGAAGTTAAGGAATGCTATTAAAATATACGTGTCAGAATGCCACCAGCACAGTGCATGGCTCTGGTGAGGGGACCTTCGCAATCTACGCTGAAGGTAATATGAGAGCTCAAAGCCCCTATTCTGCTGTCAGAACACCTAGGAGGCAAACCCTGGCACTGTCTTTCCCAGCACTATGATCTCCTCCCATTGACTTGAGTTCTTCATGCCCTACTTTTCTTGTTTGTGACATTGGAATAATAGTACCTCTTGCACTGGGTTATTATAAGAATTATAAGAGATAAAAATATAAGTAAAATACCCATAGTCTTGCCTAACAGTTAGTAAAGCATATATGTGAATTTTTACTCAAATGACCAAAGAAAATGCTTCTCAAGTGCTTTTGAGATATCAGATGTGAGAATCACTGCTGTAAATATCTTAAATACATTTTTGTTCCATGAGTCATTCTTTTTTTCTTATTGCCTGAATCATTCTTCAACAAAAGAGCAAAATGTTTCTAACTAAATGAGAAATCCAGGATTTCAAAAAGTATACTTGTTTAAAAACAAGAGCATAGCAACTGCTACATAGAAAATAGAGTTTTAAGCTTTCAGAGGCCAAATCAGCACCACAAAGCCTGTGATAGATGGCCTCCTAACTTACTGGTTTAATGCTGTACTCACATGCTGTGCTTCTTGTCCTTCTGGAATGTCCTTTTCTTTCTCAACTGCATCCATCTCTTTCTTCCTTGCCTTTCCTTCTCTCTTTGACCCCATCTTTATGTTGAACACCCCATTTATCTTGGTTTCACCTTCTAAACTGGCAATACTGTCAAACCAAAGAAATGTTTTCATTTCTCTCATTCATTAAACTCTGTGCTTATTTTCAAGAGTAGTTAAGCATTTCCATTCACTTCTTTTAAAATGCTTGCCATTTCATTAATTTTGTTGGTATCTTATTTAATTTTAGATCAGATGTCTTTGAATGAAAGGTTTCTAGCTCCCATTTAAAATTTTGGAATCTCAAGGGACTCGTAGGTGGCTCAGTCAGTTAAGCCTTGGACTCTTGGTTTCAGCTCAGGTCATGAACTCAGGGTTGTGAGATCAAGCCCTGCGTGGGATCAGCACTCAGCACAGACTCTGCTTGAGATTCTTCCTCCCCCTCCCCCTCTGCACCCCCATCCACACTCACACATGCCTGTGCGCTCTCTCTCTAAAACAAATAAATAAAATCTTTAAAAAATAAAATAAAACGTTGGCATCTCCATGTTTTAATGTCCTTTTAATCAACTATTCCCAAAGAAAATTTCAGATGATTTGCAAATGTGGCCCTGATGAAACTTTGCTTGCAACTGTGTTTGTGACCTCTGTAGCTGTTTGTTCCTTGTACAAAGTACTTCAGGAATCCTGAGTTTTGCGCATCCTGTCTTAATCTCCCAGGCAGAGTGGACCCAGAAGAAGGGACGACATCCTTCTCTCAGTTAGTAGCTCACAGGGGACTTGAAGTAATGTTTATTAATCTAGGGAGGGAAATGAAACAACAGAGACTTTGGACACAGAAACAAACTGAGGGACTTGGAGGGAGGGGAGTGGAGGGATGGGAGAGCCTGGTGGTGGGTACTGGGGACACCTAAAGCGTGGAGCACTGGGTGTGGGGAATGGGGAATGAATCTTGAAACACTGGAAAAAGAAAATTTTAGTAACAATAAAAAAAATAAATAAGAAGGCAAAAAAAAAAGATGAATACAGGCATTTTTAGTATCAACTTTATTCTCTTTACTTGTTGACAATTGAAAATACATGATCATCACTTTAAAAACTGAGATTCTATTACCTGTCTCCTTAGGACAGGAAAGAGAAGAGCATGGTGTCTTGTCAGTATGAGATGCTGGGGAATGGGACATAGCCAGGGCCATTCAGTGTTGCATGGTCATTACTGGATTACTGGCTATGAAATAGTCACGTCCATCCTATATATGAGAAAGGAGTGATATGTGTCTCTTAAGTAAATGAATAAAGTGTATTCAGCCATGTCTTACAGAAGAAAATCAATTTTATTTTAATTAGATAACTGATTATTGGAACCCCAGAAGACTACCAGATTGTTTTCCTTGCACACCACATCTAATACAAAGGGTTTATAAAGTTCCTTAGGACAAAATTCATTGCAATTCCCCATTAAACCAAGAGAAAGCTGAAAGTTGAGACAATACTTAATTAAACTCTTAATTCTTTTTTTCCACTTTAATGACTGCTTGTCCCTTGTTATGAGTTAAATTGTGTCCCTCAAAATTCATATGTTAAAGTCCTAAACCCCAGTATTTCAGAATGTGATTTTATTAGAAGATAGGGTCTTTAGAGAAGCAATCAAGTTATATAGTGAGGTCATGATGATGAACTGTAATCCAGTATGACTATTATCATAAAAGGGGGAAATTTGGGTGCAGAGACATTCATGCATAGAAGGAAGGAGATATTGAGAGACCCAAGGAGAAGACAGGCATTGATAAGCCAAGGGAAATAGCCTGGAACAGATCCTTCCCTCATTGCCCTTGGAAGGAATCAACCCCTTCAATATCTTGATCTAGGAGCTCCAGCCTCCAGAACTATAAGACAATGCATTTCTGTTGTTTGAGCACCCAAACTGTGGCACTCTGTCAAATGTATCCTCCATTGGTCAATGGTCACTTTCATGATAGTTTGGGCCTCTTGGACATTTTTGTTTTTCTAGAGGTCAGTCATCTTTTTCCTCAACAATATGTGTTCAGAAGTCTGTAAATCAGCATGTTGCATTTCTAATATCTCAAACAATGAATTTTTTAAAACTTTATTCCTAAGGAAGTACTAGATCTTCTAACTCAAGAACCACCTATGGTGGTGCCTGGGTGGCTCAGTTGGTTAAGCAACTGCCTTCGGCTCAGGTCATGATCCCAAAGATCTGGGATCGAGCCCCACATCAGGCTCCTTGCTCGGCGGGAGGCCTGCTTCTCCCTCTCTCACTCCCCCTGTTTGTGTTCCCTCTCTGGCTGTGTTTATCTCTGTCAAATAAATAAATAAAATCTTTTTTAAAAAAAAAGAACCACCTATCAAATGAGACTTTCAAAATCCATCATCATTAATTGAAGCATTTTAATTCACCAATAATCTAGTTACAACTAGAAATCTACAAGTTGTTAGTTCTAAAATTCTCTTTTCACCCCTATCTCACCCCACCTCTTTCCTCTCCTTTTCATAGAACACAATTTAGTTTTTAAATTTTTTATTTAAATTCAATTAATTAAGATATAATGTATTATTGGTTTCAGAAGTAGAGGTCAGTGATTCATCCATCTTATGTAATGCCCAGTGTTCATTACATCACATGCCCTCCTTAATGTCCATTACCCTGTTACCCCATCTCCCACTCCCCTCCCCTCCAGCAACCTTCAGTTTGTTTCCTATGGTTAATAGTCTCCTATTATTTTATCTACTTTCTGGATCATCTCTTTCTAGTGTATCACAAAGGAGTAGAAAGATGCTAACTATTTCTATGCTTAGCATAAACATCAGGCTTTTGTTTCTATTTATTTCAGCATGTTTTACATGCTATTGCTCAGTTTTCTTTGGCATGAAAATATATTGGTTCTACTCCCCCTAAGGTACACCAACCATTTAAATGCAAGGTATAGAGTTTCTGGAGAATATGCAAGCCAGGTGCCCCAGATATTGAAATCACTGTTATAGTTAGATTCTTAATTATATTTCCTTTTTCTCTTTTTACTTCTCTTGGTCTCTATCCAAACTTGAAACACAATTAAAGCCCAACAATGACCAACTTCTCCCCATTCCTGGTGAGATTAAAGCAAAGAGTACAGCCTAAGAAATATGCTGAGGAAAGTTCTCTTTTTTATGCAACATGTTCCATTTGAGACCTAAGCATTATCTCAAAGAAACAGAATCCAAATACAACCTAAGATCAGAAATATAGTTCTTTTTATCCAAAAATATATTCCAGGCTAACAAAGTCAGTTTTGGAAAATTTGGGAATGGATTTGGTATTAATAAGTAGACTGTAATGACCTCATAGACTTTATTCGTTTGCTCACTTGTTTATGTATCTATATGTTATAATTAGTCTACTTAAGATCAGTAAATATCTATTCTGCTCAAGAAACTCATGCTTATGAGAGCAAATAAAATGAATAGAGAGAGTGAATGAATAATGAATAAATGAACAAATGAGTGAATGAATGAATGAAAAGAATGGAATTTAGAGTGAGATGAACATGACCTTGAATCTTAATTCCATTACTTAAGTGAAGTGACCTTATACAAGTTTTGTTTGCCTCTGTTTCTGCATTTGGAAAATGTATGATAATGACGTATATTTCTTAGGAGAATTAAATTAATTTGTATATGTAAAATTTCTGGCATAGGGTTTTTCCATACATACTGATTATATGTTCTTTCCTTTCTATTTATGTTCTTTGTTTTGATCTCTTCCCAGAAATATCTTTTTTACTCAAGATAACTTTTTGGAATAAACTCTCTGAACTTATTAGTATTTGCACCTGTGCTTTCTCCCATATGAGCTTGCTTTTGAGCAATCTTCAACTTTTTTTTCATGGCTTTGTATGCTTATAACCTATGGCACATAAAGTAGAAATAAAAATAAAGTAATTTTCAGGGTTGACTCAGAGAAGTGATGAATTTACTCCAATGATACAGATGTAGTGAAAAGAAGGGCCATATGTACCCCAATGTTCATTGCAGCAATGGCCACAATCGCCAAACTGTGGAAAGAGCCAAGGTGCCCATCAACAGATGAATGGATAAAGAAGATGTGGTACATATATACAATGGAATATTACGCCTCCATCAGAAAGGATGAACATCCAACTTTTATAGCAACATGGATCACATTGGAGGAGATTATGCTGAGTGAAATAAGCCGAGAAGAGAAAGTCAGGTATCATGTGGTTTCACTTACTTGTGGAACATAAGGAGTAACGTGGAAGACAGTGAGAGAAGGAAATGAAATTTGAACCAGGGTTAATCAGAGAGGGAGATGAAGCCTGAGAGACTTTGGACTTTGACAAACAAACTCAGGGTTTTGGAAGGGAGGGGGTGGGGGGATGGGTGAGCCTGGTGGTGGGTATTGAGGGCACAAATTGCATGGAGCACTGGATGTGGGGCATAAACAATGAATCCTGGAACAATGAAAAAGAAATTTTAAAAATTAGAAATAAAAACTAAAAAAATAAAATTAAAAAAAATGATTATTAAAAAAAAACAGTGACGAACGTTTTTAAACCAAGAGGGATCTTGTCAGAGAAAAGCTAGGAAAGTCTACATGGAGGCCATTATTTGAGGGAAATCTAAAGTCCAATCCTTAGAAGTTACAATTAAATTAAAAGAAGGATATATTTTAGAAAAGAGACAAGGATTTGTAAAAGTGTATGTAGCCAGGGTAGAAATTTTAATTTTTATTTTAGGGGAGATAGAAGATTAGAGTATCATTGAAGTGTAGGGTGGTGGAATGAAGTCATAGTATATCTTTGGTATTGATTTTCCTGGTTTGAATTAATAAAGCATAGACAACAGGGTAATTAAAACTTATTTCCAGGGGTTCCTGGGTGGCTCAGTCATTAAACATCTGCCTTTGGCTCAGGTCATGATCCCGGAGTCCCAGGACTGAGCCCTACATCAGGCTGTCTGACCAGCAGAAAGCCTGCTTTTCCCTTTCTCACAACTCAACCCTCTGGTTGAGTTCCCTCTCTAACTGTGTTTCTCCCTGTCAAATAAATGAATGAATGAATGAATAAATAAATAAATAAATAAATAAACAAACAAACAAATAATAAAATATTTAAGACAACAGCAACAAACTTATTTTCAACAGAACTGGATAACTGAAGCCAAAAACAGGTCCTGAGAATGCCTGAATTCTAATCATTACAATATATATCACTTTGTTCTCCTAATATTTTTTCATTCCTTACTGTGCTACTAATCTTTCACACTTTACCTTTCCCAACCATCTTACCCATCTTCTTGTTACTGAAGCAGTACAGTTAAAAACTAAGGGGGTAGACTCATATAAAGCTGTGATGGTACCTGGTCTCTGCTACATTGTAGCTCATCTATAAGAGGATAGAAATTATTGTAGAATTGCTGTTAGTTAAATAGGATAACTTATATGTCATACATAATGTTTAGCACAATGTCTGGTCCACATAAAATGCTTATAAATATTACCCATTATTACTTTATTAAGAGAGAAAATTGAGATTCTGCATTGTTTTTTCAAAATTAACCATTAAGCTCTCTATTTCGCCAGCATATTAAAAACAACAAAAACAAAACAAACAAACAAACAAACAAAAACCCTAGAAATGTTTTTAGGTACGTTTCTAGTTCCAAAGAACTCTTCAGGGCTTTCACATGGCTTGAGTGAGCTAAAGATAGCTAACTAAGTGCTGCCATAATTGAGATACAAATAAGTACAAGTGTGGTGTGTAAAAACTCATATCTTATGGTAAATGGCAGACATAGTTTATAACTTTAAATGAACAAATACATCCTAATGAATGTGGTTTCCTATAACAGATTCATACTCTTATGTTTCAAGTCAAGAGTTCTTAAAACTATTACAATAAACATTTCAATAGTACAGGAAATCAATTTCTACTTTTTATAAATAAATGCATAGAAAATATCTGTTATTATGACAGAATATAGAGTATATATAGATTTAATTTGCTTTGATTAGTACTGGTTTATGAGTATTTTTAAATATTCTTTCTTTTCTAAATAAACAAGAATAATGTCTTTCCCAGATGGTGCTCTACCATTTAAAACACTTGTGTTGAGAGCAATTTTGATTTCCTGTAAGTACTGTTGTGATTTTAAATATAACTTAATCCAGAATGACTTAAAGATATTGAGATATTCACAAGTTTCATGTTATTAATATTATTGAAATAAATGAAGAAGTAATAAACAGGAGTAAATAGAAGAATGACAAGTTTTCTGATGAAAGAATTGGTTGCTAATATTTTAATGTCTAATAATGTCTTATTTACTGATACTGTTTGATGCCCTAATAGCTATCTGTTATGGTTGTAACTATAATGTTTCCACTCAACTAAGTTGTGGTATCTAGTTATTTGTCAGATAGCAATGAAGATGTTGCCGTGATTATCATAGAAAGCAGTAGATTTTGAGTAAATCGGATTGCCTCCACAATATGGGTGAACTTCATTCAGCCAGTTGAAGGCCTTTGGAAAAAATACAAGGTTTTCTGAAGAAGGAATTTTCAAGGCTACAGCATAGAAACCTTGCCCGAGTTTTCATCCTGCAATGTTATGGAATTCAGACATAGGATTGCAACAACAGGATGAATTTCCAGTCTGCTCTCTTGTCTTACAGATTTCAAACTTGTCATCAATTCAGCTACACAAGCCAATTTTAAAAAATAAATCTCTCTGCCTCTGTACACACACACATACACACACACACACACACACACATTCACATATATATGGATGTATATATACATACTTTATACTCATGTACTAGTCCTACACACACATGCACATATGATCAGTTCTGTTTCTCTGGAAAACTCTAACACACTCTCTAAGAAATAGATGACTTTCTTCATGTTCTCTACCAGTATCCTTTTTCTTTTAATCTTAATTTTTTATTTTTTTTCAGTGTTCCAAGATTCATTGCTCATTCCCCACACCCAGTGCTCCATGCGATAGGTGCCCTCAGTACCCACCACCAGGCTCTCCCATCCCCCCACCCCGTCCCTCCAAATCCCTGTTTGTTTCTGTGTCCAAAGTCTCTCATATTTCATTTCTCTCCCTGAATTACCCTACTTCCCATTTCCTTTCTTTCTCCTCTTGTCCTCTATATTACTCCTTATGCACCAAATGTAAGTGAAACCATGTGATACTTGACTTTCTCTACCTGGCTTATTTCACTCAGCATAATCTCTTCCAATCCAGTCCATGTTGCTATAAAAGTTGAATATTCATTCTTTCTGATGGAGGCGTAATATTCCATTGTATATATGTACCACATCTTCTTTATCCATTCCTAACCAAATTGATCATATACTTTGTGTGAACTTTGCTTATACTTTGCTAGAGAGGGAATGTACCTTTTCCTTCAAAACCAGCCAAAGAACAAAAGTCAAACAACAAAATTTGGTCATATGGAAACTCATTATGAAGACTTAATTATTGGAAAGTGAATTTTTCCTTAAAGTCATTGAATTTCGCAATTCTCAGGACCTTCAGTAACTATCTGGTCCTGCTTCTGATCAAGGTAACAACATAAAGTAAACTGGTGTCATTCAGTATTGTTTCCACCACCAGGCACTAAAACCTACCTTTATCAGTGTAAAAATATCAGATATTGTAATCTGTGGTTTCACACATTAGCATTTCCTTGGTAGGCTTAGTGATATCTGATTCTCTAAACTGTATCTGCACTTTGTTCAATTCTTAAGTAGGCTGTGTTTCTGTTTTATCTATGATGTTGAATTCAAACAAATAAAATAATAAGGAACAGAGAGGTTGAATGTAATATTGGACTCCCTTTTCTGTCCCCTATTTTTTTCCCCTAGATTATGCACATCTTTGAAAACTTTCAAGATGGGGATTTGAGTACCAAGGTTTGGAAACAGATGAGGAGTTCAGTATTTTCTAATTATTTTAGAAAACTCAGCCTCATTTATCAACTGACAAGCAGACTGAAGATGGAATCTATCCCAGGTAAATAATACAACTAGCATCTAGGAAACAATCTTTACTTCAAATGCAAGGTGAGACCTATCACCACATTCTGTTGCCTTAGTAACGCACACCTAATGGAGGCCCTGAGAGCAAAGAAGGGTAGAAGAGTGTCCATGTATGTCTGCACAAAATTAGGGAAAGGAGAGAACTAGGACATTTGTTTAACTGGAGCGTGTATTCTGTTTTGAGGCAATCAAGTTTAATAAGATTCAAAAGATGTTTGGTTTCCTTAAAATACTTTTAATAAAATGAAGCAATAAAATTTCACTTGAATGAGCATCTGAGCAAGGACAGGTATATTAATATCATGGCAGAAATGATTAGCGTGAAAACAAAACAAATGGATAGTACATGTGAGATTGTTGGTTTTATGTCTTCTGGATTCAGTTTTGCTCCAACTGGTATCATTGAACTTGCTTTGTGGTCCTGCCAGAGTGACCCTAGCAAAGGCTTATGTTGTCCATGTGGTCGTGAGACAGGTCACCACTATTTCTGCCTTTTTTATAGCCCAGGCATATTTATATGACCACTGTTGCTGGATTCTAAAGTCACTTGCTGGGACACCATAGGTGAAATGGGAAAATTCCTTGGCAGATACACACTAACAGCTCTATCAAGAATAATGAGATAGGGGCACCTGGGTGGCTCAGTTGGTTAAGCGACTGCTTTTGGCTCAGGTCATGATCCTGGAGACCCGGGATCAAGTCCCACATCGGGCTCCCTGCTCAGCTGGGAACCTGCTTCTCCCTCTCTCAGTCCCTCTGCTTGTGTTCCCTCTCTAGCTGTGTTTCACTCTGTCAAATAAATAAATAAAATCTTAAAAAAAAAAAAAAAGAATAATGAGACATCCTGGGTTGCTTTATATCTATAAAAGCAATTGAAATGACAATTAAAAACTTTCCAAGAAAGTAAATTCCAAGCTGAAGTAGCTTCATTGGAAAATTATTCAAAATATTTGAAAAAAAATTCTACATAAAATATTTTGGAATAAAGAAGCATAAACACTTCCCAGCTAATTTTATAAGATCAACATTACCTTCGTAGAAAACTAGACATGGACACTGTTATAAGAAAAACACAGGGTGCCTGGGTGGCTCAGTGGGTTAAAGCCTCTGCCTTCAGCTCAGGTCATGATCTCAAGGTCCTCGGATCAAGGCCCACATCAGGCTCTCTGTTCAGCGGGGAGCCTGCTTCCTCCTCTCTCTCCGTCTGCCTCTCTGCCTACTTGTGATCTCTCTCTCTCTGTCATATAAATAAATAAAACCTTAAAAAAAAAAAAAGAAAAAAAAATCACAAACCAATACCCCTCATAAAATAGGAGTTTAAAAAAATACTTAGAAAATACGTCAGTAAATCTAATCCAGTAATGTATTAAAAGTGTAATACATCATGACCAAAGATCTTTTTCCCAGGAATGCAAAGTTGATTTAATATTCAAAATCACCTATTGTAATTTATCACATCAAAGGATTAAAAACTCAATTATACAATAATTTGGACAAATGCTTGAAAAAGCATTTAGAGGGTGCCTGGGTGGCTCAGTTGGCTAAGCTACTGCCTTCGGCTCAGGTCATGATCCCGGAGATCCTGGATCGAGTCCCACATTGGGCTCCCTGCTCGGCGGGAAGCCTGCTTCTCCCTCTTTCACTCCCCCTGCTTGTGTTCTCTCTCTAGCTGTGTTTCTCTCTGTCAAATAAATAAAATCTTTAAAAAAAAAAAAAGCATTTAGAAAAACTCAACATGCATGCACTTGTAAAAGCTCTCAGCAAACAAGATTTAGAAGAGAACTTACTTGGCCTAATAAATGACATTTACTAAATCATACTAGCAACATCATGGTTAATAAAGAAAGATAGAATGCTCAGGAACAAAGCAAGAATGTCTGCTTTGACCACTTCCCATTCAACACTGTATTGGAGGTTCTATGCAATCTGATGAGGAGGCCAAAACAAAGGAGTCATACATATCTACTGGAAGAAAGAATGTTGTTTTTATTTGCAGATGACATTATGGCCTATACAAAACACCTGAAATAATTCATAAAAATCTGCTAGAACTAATAAATGAACTTGGGAAACTTGTAGGATATAAAGCCATATTTTTTTTAAAAAAGTAATTCTATGTAAAAGTGATGAACAAATAGGAATTGAAGTTTTAAAATACCACTTAAAATAGCACCAAACTCCACAAAGTACTCAGCTGTAAACCCAATAACACATATACAGGATTCATGTAATGAAAACCACAACACATTGATGAGAGATATTAAAGAACATTTAAATAAATGAAGAGATATGTCATGCTCATGAACAAGAACTATTAAGATTTCAATTCTCCCTCAACTGGTTGTAGACTTAATATAACCCCGATGGGGGGGAGGAAAGATATATATATATATGTATATATATATAATCAGGTTCTTTGTAGAAATTGGCAAACTTCATTCTAAAATTCATATGGAAAGGAAAAGGAACTCAAATAGGCAAATAATTTTGAAAATAAAAGAACAAAGTTTGGGGGTTACAATCTGATATCAAAGCTTACTATAAAGCTATCGCAATTAAGGCATGGTAGTTTTGGGTAGACATTGACCTTAGTGGAACAGAAGACTGATTCCAGAAATAGGTCTGTACATATATGACTTAGACAAAGATGTCATGGTGATTCAGTAGGAAAAGGGCAATATTTCAACAAATGGTACTAGGATAATTGGACACCTATATGACAAAAAATTCTAAAAATCCTTGACTCAAACTTTGTACTATATATCAGAATTTTTTTTTGATAAATTAAACTTAAAACTAAAAACATCTGCTCTTCAAAACACTTTGATAAAATGAAATGACAGCCACAAGCCATAACCTTGGAGAAAATATTTGAAAAACACATATTTGAGGAGCACCTCAGTCATTAAGTGTCTGCCTTCAGCTCAGGTCACGATCCCAGAGTCCTGGGATTGAGACCTGTATCAGGCTCCCTGCTCAGTGGGAAGCCTTCTTCTCCCTCTCTCACTCCCCCTGTTTGTGTTCCCTCTCTAGCTGTGTTTCTTTCTGTCAAATAAATAAATAAAATCTTTAAAAAACAAAACAAAGCAAAAAATTCCCACATATTTGATAGAAGCGTTGGATCTAGGGTATACAAAGTACTCTTAAAACTCAACTATGTAAAAGAAAGAACTCAAAAATGATAAAAATAATTTAAAATACGTACCATTGAAGGAGAGCTATGGAAAGCAAATAGCACATCAGATGCTGTACACTATTATTATCATTAGGGATATGAAAGCTAAAATTACATGTGACATCACTACATGTCTCCTAAAGTAGGCAAAATAATAATGGATAATGGTAATAATAATAGTAATAATATGTGTGTTAGTATTCAGGATTTGGAACAACTGGAACTTTCATACCTTGCTGTTGGGAATGCAAAATGGAAAATGGTCTCATGGTTTTTTTTTAATGCAAAACATGCAGTTATCAAATAAACTAGCAATCCCAACACCAAGTATTTATCTAGGAAAAACAAAACATGTGTCTATGAAGAAATTTGCATGTAAACAGTCAGGGAAGTATGGTCCCTAATAGCCCCAAATTGGAAATCATCAAAATGTCAATGAATAGTATGAGTGGATAGCATACATACAGAGAAATACCACTTAGCAATAAAAAGGAAGGGGCTATTGAACTGTACAATAACATAGGTGAATCTCAAAATCAGTGTACTCTGTGAGGGAAACTAGCCACAAAAATCTGTGTAATGGATAGTTCCATGTATAGTGCATTTCAGAAAAGAAAAGACTATAAGGACAGAAATTGAGATATATGGTGGGAAGAGACTGACACAAATGGGCACAAGGAACCTTTGGGTATTAATGGAAATGTCCTGTATTTCCACTGCGTTGCTGGTTACATGACTATGTTATGTTTGTCAAAACTCATTGAACAGTATGCCTAAAAGAGGTGAATCCCCTTATGTGCAAATAGTACCTCAGTAGAGCTGACCTTAAAAAAGATAGTCAAACAACCCAGTGAGGAAGTGTCTTTTGCAACATATGAAAGATGAAGGCAGGGGCGCCTAGGTGGCTCAGTCAATTATGCATCTAACTCTTGATTTTGGCTCAGGTCATGATCTTGGGGTTGTGGGATCAAGTCCTAAGTCAGACTCTGTGTTCAGAGTCGACTCTGCTTGAGGATTCTCTTTCACCTTCTTCCTCTGCCCCTCTCACCCCTGTTCTCTCTCTCTAAAATTAACAAATAAGTCTTTTTTTTTTAAAGATGAAGGCATAAAATAAAGAATACACAAAGAACTCTTGAAAAAATAATTTGAAAGGAGAAGTGACTCTATAGAATAATTGATAAAAGGTAATAATAAAAAAAATCAACTTGAAGGAGTCTGAGTTGTATAACTAGCAAATGGAGTCAGGATTCAGACCTATCTATTCTGAGTCCAAGGGCCATGCTCCCCAATTTCTGAATTAAAATTGAAAATGAAATTGTTGAGGCGTCTGGGTGGCTCAGTTGGTTAAGCAACTGCCTTTGGCTCAGGTCATGATCCTGGAGACCCAGGATCGAGCCCTACATCGGGCTCTCTCCTCAGCCAGAAGCTGTCAGGGGCGGTGTGATCCGCCCCCCCCCCCAACAACATGCTGCAAGCCACCCAAAACTTTGGTGGAGGTACCCATAAATGTGCCCTGTGGGCCGGGGCAATATGTCCTTTGTGTCACTGGGACGTGCACTTGGGCAAGCGCTCATCTAGGCGGGGAGAGCCGTGCCAATCCTTATGAAGCTTAATAATTGTAAGATTGTGGGGGCACAACATACTTACTTTAAAACTTGGTAAAACCTTTACTAACATAAGCAGCTTGGATATTGCAACCTCCTGTTTGTGTGACCCCTCATTCACCTCCCTATGCTAGGGAATAGTAAAACATTCTAATGAGATAGGGGTTTGCAGGAGCCATCCTGTTCTCACGGGACATGTCTGCTTGGGACCAATGATTCTATAGATGAGGGTACAACGAGCACATCCTGTTTCACACGGACCCTCTAAAAACACTATTATCACTATTGTCACTCAAGATTGATGATTTGTCACTCAAAGAAACTCTTTGCTCATACGGTTTTCATCTGAAAAAACATGTAACTCTCTATAAATAAAGAGCCCTGAGAACAGTGTTTTCAGGAGATTCCCTACATCATCTTTGAGTTTGATTTCCTCATTTTCGCCGACTCCTTCCTCACTCTCGGATCCTGACTGTTGCTGGGGCTGGCCCCCGGCAAGAAGCCTGCTTCTCCCTCTCTCACTCCCCTTGCTTGTGTTCCTTCTCTCGCTGTGTTTCTCCCTGTCAAATAAATAAATAAAAATCTTAAAAAGAAAAAAGAAAAAAGAAAAAAAAAAGAAAAAAAGAAAATGAAATTGAAAATACCTAGCAAGTCTGCCTCTAAGTGTATTCCTGATGGAACCCCTAGTTGTGTGCATAAGTACAACTATATTCCTTGTCACATGGTTTATGACAGTGAGAAATCAAAAATATGAAAGAAATAGATCAGTAAAATGTGATATTGTTATGGAAGAATTCTATACAGTACTAACAAGAAAGAAACTAGATCTATATAGTAAAGTGCTTGTTTGCACAAACTCTGGCAATGGCTGCACTATCTGGGTTCAAATCCCATTTCTGCTACTTATTACGTGAGTGACCATGAGCAAGAAACTCAACCTGTTTGTCTCAGCTTTGTCATCTCTAAAATAAAAACAATAGCAATATGTACTGAAAGGGATTATTATAAAGGTTCAATGAGCTAATATTTCTAATAAAGTGCTTAGAACAGTGTCAGACACTTAAAAGTGCCCCTAAAGTGATAATAGAATAATACCTAAATATGTAAATACCAAAATGGGTATATTTTAAAAGTAATTTTTAAAAATTTAAAAAAGCAAAAAAGTAATTTTTCATAAAAGACATTTGCAAATATATGTGCAGTAAGATTGCACTCTTACAACTTAAAACAATAATAGTGAACAGGGGTGCCTGGATGGTTCAGTCAGGTTAAGTAAGCATCAGACTCTTGATTTTAGGTCATGATCTCAGGGTCCTGGGATCAAGCCCTGTGAAGGGCTCTGTGCTCAGTAGGGAGTCTGCTTGAGGATTCTCTGTCTCTCCTTCTACCCTTCTCCCCACCACTCTTTCTCTCTCTCAAAAAAATCAATAAAATCTTAAAATAACAATAATAACAAAACAACAAAGTGTGTATACTTATGTGTGCAGAAAATTTCCTGGAAGACTCCTTCAAACTGAATGCATTTGTGGAAAGCCAAGAAAGAGCAGCAGACTGAGGTTGGCTCCAGGGGATCATATCTGTAATGTTTTATTTCTTTAATTGAGCGTGTGAGAAAGATGAAACAAATGTGATAAAATGATAACGACTTGGAGTTTAGGCATTTGGGAAAATTGCTCTAGAGTTTGCTCTATCACTCAGTGTACTCTTTTTTTTTTTTTCAATTTCCAAAATGAACTAGACAAAAGCAAATGTCAAAAGATCAGTGAGGTCTGGAGGCAGAGTCTAGAAATCAGCTACACTGGCCTTTTCATTTGAAATCAAAGTTATGGATGATGTGGTTCTGCAGACTTAAAATGGTCAGTTTGTGGAAGAAGCTGGGGTTATGTTAGAGGAGTGCCAGAGCCCAGAGCATCAAACAAGGCAGCAGGATGCTCTCTGTGAAAGGAGCAGCTCACAGCCAACTTGCCTGGCGCCTGGGCCAGAAGCCAAAGCAGAGAAGTGGAGTGCTTTTCCTCGTCCTTTCTCCGGAAATGGATCTTTCAGCCCATACTTAGTGATAATCTTTAACAGATAAATCACTCCCTAGGTGAGAGAATTTGGAAAGTAAAATCCTAGTGAAGAGTAGCTCTTAGGAGGAAAGACCTTTGCAGATGGCACAATAAAATCCCTCGTAGGTCTAGAGGAGGTAATTTCGAGAATATAAGAGAAAAGGGAACAGGAAAGATAAAGCTATTGGTTGGAATATATGGATTTCTACTGTCTCTGCTAATATTCACTCGATTTGAAAGGTACTCAAAAATTTTTGAAAGCGTTGCAAAAGTAGATTGTCAGCTTGAAGACTAAACTACGTTAATGTGATGACCTGGAAAATAAGCAATACTCAAGTAATTCAGATTGATATGGGAAACAAAGGCAGAGAAATTTCCTTACTACCTAGAACCCACTGGCAAGTTCTTAAAACAGGCAGACTGACATTCCTTTAGGGACTCAACTGCCTCCACCCTAATAAGCTGCTAAGGGCCAAAGGCAATCCTAGCGTGACCAACTCCCCACCCCCAACCAGGATCCTATAAGTCTACTTTAACATATAAAAATTCCTTTGGAAACTTTCTTTATCTCTAAACCCTCCACCATGATACTTCTGGCAATCATCCCCAAGCAGATAGCCCACCGCTATACATCTGAAGTGTCTCATGACTAAGGTTTTATTAGATGGTAATAAATGACCTTTTCCCAACAACAGCTAGTCCCTCAAGAGTCTGGAAACCTTGCTTCCAAAATTTCTTAGAGATTTATGCTATCTCTGACCCCCATCCAACTTGCAAGTATATAATGTGATGTGTGCCACTCCTCATGACCCCATGGCATCTCTTTATGCCCAGGGGTCCTGTCTCTGTGCTTTAGTAAACCACCATTTTGCACCAAAGATGTCTCAAGAATTCTTTTTTGGTCATCAGCTCCAGACTCACCCCACTGAAGCACATTTATATTCTAAAACTTCATCAAGACCATAAAGTTACTTGTGACTACCGAGCCCTCTAATGCTGGGTTATTCTATGTAGTATTGGTATTTCTCCATTTAAAAAAAAATGTAGTATAGTATTTTTCTTCTGATATGTCCAGAGAGGGATTTTTTTTTCCTTAAAAACTTTGCCTGTGTTCGTAGAGCACATAGTGTTTTATTAGTTCCACGATCCACTTCTGAACTATTAAAACAACTGTAGTTTTGTTTTGCTTTTTCTTCCTTTCAGAGGGACACATTTATGAGCATTTATGAGTTATTCACTAGGATCTGTACAAAGTGCACAAGTGACTAATGAAAAGTGTTCACCTAATTAGGAATGAGTGTGAGGCAATGTTAATTGGAATTGACTTATTTCCGACTTATTTTCATGTCATGTTAATTCCCAGGCATGGGAAGCTGACCTGGAAAAGCAAGAACTTCTGGATATTAGAAAGTTTTTTTATTTATCTATTTATTTTTAGCAGAATCGACTATGAATAGGAAGAAAGAAATATTGTGCATTCTAAGGGAGTTAAAAGCTGACATTTTAAGGAATCCCATGTGTTGGGGATGGCCCATACTTCTTTAGTAAATTTAATAGGTGTCCATTCATAAAGCATAACTTATTTTACTTTAGTGAATCAGAGTGATGGTTTAAGTATTGCACAAGGGCACTTCATGTGATGCATGCCACACTTTGGATTCTGCATGGGAGAGATAATCATAAAACAAAGTAACTAAGTACTCTGAAGCCGCGTGCTTTGGAATTCAGCACGTTAATTTTTAGGTCGTTAAGGGGCTTTCTTTTCAATGACAATTGTAAATGCCATTCCCCTTAGTTAAACCAAATAAAATGTCAGATTCTAAAGAGGACAAATGGGCACAAACTGGATAAGAAGAAACCCTTTTTCTTCCTTTTTTGTTGTTTTTTATTAATCTAAATATGGGTTATCCAGATTCTTTTCTCTTTCTTGGGCTAGGAGGTAAAATATACTTTAAATGCATAAAGATCAGTGATACATGGAATTCTACTGTTGAACACTATTCAATGCAGATATTCTTAGGAGAGGTAAATAAGGCTTTATTAGCCTTTTATATCAGTATAAATAAACTTAATAGATTCTTTTCTGAGACAAGTTAAAGTTAAATTTGCTTTTATATTTGCAGAGTATTTGGATCTTGACTCTGCATAAGAAAACTGTGGTTCCAGCTTCTATCTTTCCTAGCAGTTAAGGGGCATTTACTGAACATCTCCGAGGCATAATTTTTCAGTGTGCGGGTTGACCACAGATATTAAAGACCCATGTAGCTCTAATACTTCAAGTTAGTTGCTTCAACAATGTTTGATGTTAATTCCCAAAATATAATTTGAGATATAAATTAGTAAGCAGAACTAGGAATATGTCCTTTCACCAAGAAATAAGGCAAAACAAAACAAAAAAACTATGAGTTGGGTTAGAATACAGCAGAGAATAATCCCTGCTGCAAGATAGGCTTCTCAGAAAATATGTGCAGAAACTCAGTTCCAGAAAACACTCCACATAAAGTCTCATTCAGAGGGTTGTATTTATTGTTTTTAGAAAAACATCCTCTAAGGAAGCATTTTAGGCTTCCATTCCCTTTAAGAAGTCCACTGACATGGTCAGCAAAGATGATATTCCTACCCCTTAATTCCAGTGGTGAGCTCCAGGCATGAGAAAGTCAAGCATATCACAGAAAAGGCAGGCTGAGTGCTTTGCCAAAGGAGCCACAATTTAATTAAGTGAAATTAATAGATATCAGTAGTTACATGGATTAATTCAAAGAGAAAAAGAGTAAAAGGTTCCACTGATAGATTGATGAGTCTGCTGAGTATAGTTAGTATTTGGAGAAATCCGTTGTTACATGCTTATGAAGAAAAGGATAAAGTATGTTGAATAGTAACCACTGATGCTTTTGATAGCCTACAGAAGTGAAGGAAAAAGTTTATGCAAGTCCATTTGGTGCGACAAAGACATAGGGCTCATGTGGATAAAAAGAGGAGGATAATTGGAAGTGTGATGATGTATAATTTCAAAGGTCAAATCACAGAGAATTCCTGAGGAAAGAAACTGAGTAACTTCTTCCAAGGTGTATCAGAGTGATTGAAGCACAATTAACTATGTGAAGATGTGATACATTAGAGTTAAGCAATAACCTACTGAGGCATTCTTGTGACAAGCAAGGAGGAGGGAGCATCTGGAAGGTGACACACCCACTTCTAAGAGTATATATAACTTGGAGTCCAGACCATGGCATCGAAACTCAGAGCATCTCTTCACTGTCACTCCACTGAACTCACATCTCCTGCCAACATGTCCTACAGCTGCTGCTCTGGAAACATCTCCTCCCGCTCCTCTGGGGGCTACGTGCGCTACCCAGGATCTTCCTGTGGCTCTTCCTGCCCCAGCAACCTGGTCTACCGCACTGACCCCTGCTCTCCCAGCACCTGCCAACTGGGATCTTCCCCCTCCAGTGGCTGCCAGGAGACTTGCTGTGAGCCCATCAGCTGCCAGACATCTTGCATGGTGTCCAGACCTTGCCAGACGTCCTGCTGCCGCCCGAGGACCTCCATGCTCTGTAGTCCTTGCCAGGCAACTTGCTCTGAATCTGTGGGCATTAGGTCCAGCAGCTGCCATTCCCTGGGCTATGCATCCAGAAGCTGCTACTCACTGGGTTGTGGATCCCAGGGCTCCAGATCCATGAGTTATGGAGTCTGTGGCTTCCCTTCTCTGGGCTGTGGATCCAGAATCTGGCATCCAACTTACTTGGCTTCTAGGAGCTGCCAGACTTCTTGTTACAGGCCAACCTATACATCATCCTTCTGTAGACCAACTTGTTGAGTTTCCAGACCCCTTCAGTAAAATATTTCAGTATCTACATAGAGCTGCAACATAGTGTTTCTCAGTAATGTTAGCTAACACCTCTCACCACCAGCTCTTCACCCTTTGTCTGGCATCAAGTAACCAGCTGATAGACTAGTTCCTTCAGATAGTCAACTTAATGAATGACCAAAATATAAAGTCTGTGCCTGTAATTTTGAACAACTGACTCAGAATTACATAGATTCCTCTTACAAAATGTATGGAAGTTCAGTTTTGTTTGATCTAATAAATGCATTTACCCTTACATCTCCTATGTTCTCAATGTTTTTTATTGACTTTCAAAGTCTGATTTGTGGTCTATCTTTGGGGATCCAGACCCTCAGAATACTTTCCTTAGGAAATAGTTTTACATTTCCTTAGGAAATGGCATCAGGCTGGGTGTATGGTGAAATTCTCTGGAGAGTCTACTGCCTATATCTTCCAAAGCTGGTAGGATTTTTCTTATTGAGAGTATACCCATATAAAGTCAACATTCTCATCATTTTTTCAGTATGCTTATCTAGTTTTGAAAATCTTATGTTTATTTGGTTTTGAGTTTACATTTTCAAAACAGTATTGAATTAGAATTTGTCCTGAGATGTTAACTGGGTGAAAAAGCATTTAGGAAATACATAAATAATTTGAATGAATCTGATATATTGACATGAGTAAGAGAAAATATGATCTGTTAGGGATTGGATGACATGATGATTGTCTTTAAATATATAAAAATATGGGTTTTTCACTACCTGTGTATTTGTGTGTGTGTGTGTGTGTGTGTGTGTGTGTGTGTGTATGTAAGAGAGAGACAGATAAACAGTGTCTTAAAAGTTTAAAACTGTGGGGTTCCTGGGTGGCTCAGTGGGTTAAAGCCTCTGCCTTTGGCTCAGGTCATGATCTCAGGGTCCTGGGATCAAGGCCCACGTCAGGCTCCTGCTTCCTCCTCTCTCTGCCTATCTCTCTGCCTAATTGTATCTCTCTCTCTCTGTCAAATAAATTTAAAAAAAATTTTAAAGATTTTATTTATTTGACAGAGAGAGAAACACAGCCATAGAGGGAACACAAACAGTGGGAGTGAGAGAGGGAGAAGCAGGCTTTCCACCGAGCGGTGAGCCCGATGCGGGACTTGATCCTGGGTCTCTGGGATCATGACGTGAGCTGAAGGCAGAGGCTTAACCACTGAGCAACCCAGTAGGCCCTGTTTTTAAAATATATTTTTTTAAATGTTCTTCAGTAATTTAGTTTTAAAAATAATAGAAACCCACTCCACCTACTTGGAATTGCAGACAACTTTGTGGAACACGTTCTTTTTTTTTTCTTTTTTTTCTTTCTTCCTTTTTTTTTATTGTTACTTAATTTTTTTTTCCAGTGTTCCAAGATTCATTCCCCATTCCCCACACCCAGTGCTCCATGCTTTAGGTGTCCCCAGTACCCACCACCAGGCTCTCCCATCCCTCCATCCCCCTCCCTCCAAGTCCCTCAGTTTGTTTCTGTGTCCAAAGTCTCTGTTGTTTCGTTTCTTTCCCTGGATTAC
>PITA01019771.1:0-36625 GCA_004023965.1 Spilogale gracilis
CCCCCCCCCCCCCCCCCCCCCGCCCCATTTCTCTTTTTTGTAGGTTCTACGATGTAGCACTGGTGGGCACTCAGGACTGAAGGTCCCCAAACACTGATGAACTCATTTCCCCACTGCTGTCTGGATGATCTGCTTTCCGGGGCGGGCGGATGACCCCGAGCCGCGTCTCCCCACAGTCATTCCCGTCATGTGTCCGGGTGTCTGGGCCACGTGCTGTGTGCACAGGCATGTGCACATCCCTGCGTTGTTTCAGTGGAGAACACCGGGGTCGGGTCTAGTGAGGGAGGATGAGCTGTGACTCCAGGCTTTCCCGCCCAGTGTGAGTTCTCTGGTGCTTGGTGAGGGACGAGCTGTGTGTGAAGGCCTTCCCACAGTCCCTGCACGCGTACGGCTTCTCGCCCGTGTGGATCCTGCGGTGCTGAGTGAGGTGGGTGCTCTGCCTGAAAGATTTTCCACACTCCTGACACTCGTACGGCTTCTCCCCGGTGTGCGTCCGCTCGTGCTGGCTGAGCGACGAGCTGTGGCTGAATGATTTGCCGCACTCGGTGCAGCCGTAAGGCTTTTCCTTGGTGTGGATCCGCTGGTGTTCGATCAGAAGGGAGCTCTGGCTGAAGGCGCGGCCGCATGCGTTACATTCATAGGGCTTCTCTCCCGTGTGGATCCGCTGGTGCTGAATGAGCGGGGCGAGCTGGCTGAAGGCGCGGCCGCACGCGTGGCACTCGTATGGCTTCTCCCCGGTGTGGATCCTCTGGTGCTTGGTGAGCGATGAGCTGTGGCTGAAGGCCTTGCCACACTCGCCGCAGGCGTACGGCTTCTCGCCCGTATGCACGCGCCGGTGCTGTGTGAGGTGCGTGCTCTGGCGGAAGGCCTTGCCGCACCGGCTGCACTCGTAGGGCTTCTCGCCGGTGTGCGTCCGCTCGTGCTGGCTGAGCGACGAGCTGTGACTGAACGTCTTGCCGCACTCGTTGCAGCTGTACGGCTTCTCGCCCGTGTGGATCCTCCGGTGCTCGGTCAGGAGCGTGCTCTGGCTGAACGCCTTGCCGCACTCATCACACTCATACGGCTTCTCGCCTGTGTGCGTCCGTTGGTGCTGGATCAGCGGCGTGATCTGCGTGAAGGCCTTGCCGCACGCCTTGCACTCGTACGGCTTCTCCCCGCTGTGGATCCGCTGGTGCTTGGTGAGCGACGAGCTGTGGCTGAAGGCCTTGCCGCAGTCGCCGCAGGCATACGGCTTCTCGCCCGTGTGCACGCGCCGGTGCTGCGTGAGGTGGATGCTCTGGCGGAAGGCCTTGCCGCACTGGCCGCACTCGTACGGCTTCTCGCCCGTGTGCGTCCGCTCGTGCTGGCTGAAGGAGGACCGGAAGCTGAAGGCCTTGCCGCACTGGCCGCACTCGTATGGCTTTTCGCCGGTGTGCGTCCTCTGGTGCTGGATCAGCGGGGCGATCTGGTTGAAGGTCTTCCCGCACTGCACGCACTGGTAAGGTTTCTCGCCGGTATGGATCCTCTGGTGTTTGGTGAGCGCCGAGCTGTTGCGGAAGCCCTTTCCGCATTCACGACACTCATACGGCTTCTCGCCCGTGTGCGTTCGGTGGTGCTCGACGAGAGCTGAGCTGTGGCTGAAGGCCTTTCCGCACGCCTCACATGTGTAGGGCTTCTCCTTTGCGTATGTTTTCTGCGGAGCATCGAACCCCGGCTCCGGCCGCACCCTCCCAGCGCGGGCCCCTGGCATGTGGAGGCCTTGCCTTCCAGGAGCCATCGGGTGAGGTGGGAGATGGGGGAGCAGAGTCAAGCTTTCCCCGCAGCCATTCCCCCGCCGCAGCCGCCACACGGGGGGCCTCAGGGGCATGGAGGTGCCGGCACCGTGGCGCCGTCTGGGCTCTGGTGACGCCGTCCCGCGCGGCCCTGGGCATTGTCACCCGCAGGGTACCACAGACTGCCCCATGGGAAGCTTTCCACCAGGATGCTGCCGGCCCGCTCTTCGCTGACGTCCGGCTTTGCAGCGGAGAGTCTGCTTTGGGGTCGGGTTTCCAAGTCTGAGAGAAACAAAAACAGAGACGCCGCTTCACTTCAGTTTTGGGGCGGGAAGAGTGTGCGGTGGGTGGGTGGCTACAGCCTAACATTGATGCTCGGGAAAGGCTGAAGGCATCAGGGGCTTTGCAAATGAGGGAAGGAAATAGGAGCAGGGAGGAAGGACGGAGAGCAGTCAGGGCTGGGGGAGCCGGCCAGGGGAGCAGGGACAGGCCGTGGCGGGCACAGCCAGCGACTAGGGAGGCCGGCGGCTAGGCCCCAGCTGGAAGGGGCCCTGGCGACAGCAGTCCTGGTGGGCCAGGGGCTGCTGGAGGAAGAGCCACCTTTCACAGGTGGGGGACAGGCCAGCCCCGCCCTCGGCCAGATGGTGAGAAGCCATCAGTGCCCCAGGGTGGGAGCCGACTGACTCGGATCTGGGATCTGGTCGGTCTGGTCCGTTGGGGCTGTCTCCGCCACTGGGAGCCCCCCTGAGGGCAGGGCTGTGGTCCCCCTCAGTCACCACTGCACCCCTGCCCACAGCAGGGGCCAACAGACATGCTGAACGAACAAACACATCCCCTCCTCCTCCTTCCTGGCAAGACTGCCTTTTGGCTCCAGTACCCAGTCTGCCCTGTGCAGCCGTGGCCTCAGTGCATGCTGTCCCCACCCCAACACTGGACTGGCCTCAACGTGTGAGGTGGGCACCCTGTCCATTTACGTTACACTCCAATGAAGTGTTGAAAAAAAAGAGCTCATGCCAGGTGTGGCTGGCAAAACAGTGGCTCCCAAATGTGTCCATGTTCTGGTTCCCTGAAACAGTGAGGAAGGCAAGTTGCTAATCCTGACATTAGCTAATCATGGGAGATTACCCTGGGTTATCCTGGTGGGCCCCAGGCAATCACAAAAGTCCAGATCTCTGAGAGAGAGACACAGGAGGGCTGCAGCCAGAGCAACGGGAGAAGACCCCAGGGCCGCGCTCACTTGGAAGATGGATGAGGCTGTGAGTCAAGGAATGTGGGCACCTCTGGAAGCTGGAAAGTGAAAGGAAAGGGGTTCTTGCAGGTTCCGTAGGAGGAGCGCTGCCTGCAGCTGCCTGGACTGCAACACAGTGACGCCCATTTTGGACTTCTGAACTCTACAAATGGAAGACTGTTCCTGTTGCTTTAAGCCACTAAATTGGTGGTAATTTGTTACAACACTCACAGAAAGCGAATATCCTAGGTAAGGGCTGGTTTACCCCTAAAGCTGCAGAGAGAGACTTGGCTGGGACACCCTCCCACACATTGGCCAGTTCTTCCTGGGCCCTGGTGATGGACTGCTGCTTAAACTGGATGAGGGCCTGACACCAGTGCTGGGACAGCCCCACTTCCTACAGAGCTGGTACTGGTCTCAGGAGCTAAGGTGTATGAAGAACACAGCCAGCACGGGCACATGGAAAAGCCCAGACCAAATCCACGACCCACAGTTACACAAGTCATTAAAGATTCTGTGGTTTAAGCCACTGAGGCTGGAGTGTTTGTTACAGGGGATGTGCCTTTCACTTGCTGTTCCTTCTGCCTGGAATTCTGTCCTCCCAGCCTGTTTCACAGCAGCATTGTTCTCATGACCCGGACTTCAGCTCACATGTCACCTCCCTAGAGAGGCTAGCCTTTCTCTGCTCAGGTCCTTCCCACAACCTGGCCTCTGCCTTGTGACAGCATTCATTATATGCCACAAGTGTCTAGTGCAGCTGTTATTCTCCCTGTTCACTGTGTGCCTCCTACCTCACCAGGAACATCAATCCACTGAAGGTCTCACTCACAAGAGAACGGGTGCTTGGTACACACTTACCAAAAGACCAAGTAGTCAGTTGGCTCTGAAGAACGTGAGAGCAGATATGGAGACAGAGGGCCACAGGGCTGAATAGGCTCCTCCTAGCCCAGCAGGGCTCTCCCCTCACCTGAGCACACACCCTGGTGAACCCCCACATCCGCCGCCCACAGCTCCTCCTCCCACTTCAGCGGGGAGATGACATCCAGCCTGGGGAGCCATCATCCTGCTCAAGGGGAGACCCACGAGCGCGTGTTGATGTTCCAGGACCCTTCTCACTGCTCCGTCCAGTCCACTTTCCTTCCTCCGGGACCCACTCGGCTGCAGGCCCCAAAGGCCACAGCTATGGTAGAGGCCCTGATGTCAGCCCCATAGGGAACCCAACCCTGGCTCGGGGAGGGGTGTGTGATCCAACCCTGGCCAGTCAGAGCTCTGCTGCTTTCTACCCCGACCTCCACCACTGGTAGCAGTGACCAGTGTGGAGGGGACCTGGCTGCCACACAAGATGACCCATGGGCCTTCCATGGGGGCCCAGGACAAGACACAGAACGAGGCACTGTGGCAGCTCCCTTGTCACCTCCAGGGGACCCATCTGTGAATGGAGGCAGAAAGAGGTGGCACTGGCAAGAATCGGCCCTGGACCCAGAGGGAGGAGGTATGAGGGTAGGGGGCTCCTGTCAGGTAGTAAGTCTACCCTGGGAATCAACAGTCATGGGATCCATGATAGCCCTCTTACCCCATGATTTTCAGCTCCTGGCATTTTCAGGTGGGATCTATTACTTGCAACCAAACATCAGGTCTCTAAAGCCCAAAACTCCTCCTAGGGTTTTGTTTTTAAGGCCTAGACCTACCCCTACTTTTAGCCCAGGAGAATTAAGAGTCTGTGCTAGGCACAGACCATCGGGGGTTCAAGTGTGGCCTTACCCACAGAGACCAGGAGCCTGAAGGTCTCCAGCATCACATCACAGTACAGGGTCCTCTGGGCAGGCTCCAGCTGCCCCCACTCCTCCTGGATGAAGTCCACGGGTGGACTTGAAACAAATGTCACACACAGGTGTCCTCATCCAGGCCAAGCCCGGCGATGGCTGCTAGTGGGAGCAGCTGGCAGACAGGGACAGCCAAGCTGAGGGGGGGGAGGGGTTCTCTCAGGTCTGAGGATTTGGGCCAAATTTTCCTGGGGGCCCTGGGGGCTCTGCTGGAGGAAAGGGGGTCTTAGGATATAAGAGGACACACCCCAGTCATGCAAACACAGGACCCTGGAGATGCCATCATGCATGTGACTGAGGGGGGGCACAACCTGGGAGGCTGAAAACCTCCCACGCATCAGCTAGAATGTCCCCTGGAGTCCATAGCTGCAGTCACCAAGCCACAAACTCCTGTCAGTCTGTGCTGTGCATGAATGATACCTGAATACAAAGTGGGGAGAAAAAAAGGAGCCAATGGAGTGGTGGGAACAAGCGACTGAACCCGATTGAGGGGGTGTCCAGTGACGGGACCCCTGGGAACCATTTCCTAGTCTTTAATTTGGGACAATTATGTATCCCCAAGGAGAAAGGCTAATGGTGGCTCCTGGGGTGCTGGCCTCCGGGGTGATTCCCTTCACTATCACACTTGTGTTTTCTGCAAGTCCCACACAAGGCCAGTTTCTTCCATGACTCGGTGGGGAATTTATGATTTTCTTAAAGGAACATGAGGGGTAGGGGCAGACATCCCCCACAAAGGCAGTTTCATCTCACCAAATCAAGTGCTATGGATGGCCAGGGGTATGGGGGCGGGGAGCAGAGGCAAAGTCCTGGGCCTCACCTTGCCACTGGGTGTCACTGCCCCGAGTGAGGGACAGAGGATGTCCAAATACTGGATCCTGGCCCAGTGGGCAGCATCTGCCTGGGCTAGCATTCCTCCCATCAGAGGAGGGGAGATGTGGGGCAGCAGAGGGTGTGAACTAGGCATCTGGGGGGGTGGCGCTGTCAAGATTCGGCCCTGGACCCACATGATCAGGCTTCAAACTCCAGCCCCAGGTCCATCTTTTAAAGTGCTCTGTGGCTCCCTGCCCTCATCTGGGAGTTAGTGACAACTCCCGAGAACGCTGTTCGGAGGAGTAAGGGGATTCACATGATGTGCCGCACCTGGCACAGAGTGGGTGCTTTACCTGTGTTAACCCCACTTTCAGGCAGGTGTGCTGGGGGACTTGGGGAACTTTGATTTTCTTTCACCAATCTCCCTATTTCTGCTACATTTTCCAGACTCACTAGATCTTAGTGGTTCTCTGCAGAGTCCCAGTGAACACAGGTCACTGTTCTGAGCACCGCAGAGGCCAGGGAAACAAGAGAAACACCCCGGCCATGTGGTGTTTGTGTGCTAGTTGCAGGGTCTGGGCGCTAACAAAAAATGAAAGCCTGGGGTAGGGGGTGGTCAGTGCTCTAGAGAAAATGGGAGGGTCGCTGCTGGAATAGCCACGCAGAGGTCTGCAAGAAGAGGAATGAAGGCACTGGGATGTGTGCTGAGTGCTGGTGGGGGCCGTGTGGTCTGAGCTGGGCCCAGGCATCCTGAGCTCAGGCCTGCCTCGGCCACTCCCAGCTTCGTGGCCTCAGGGCTGTGACGTGCCTCTGTGTCTTAGTTTCCTCATTCTATCTTCATGGGGCTGATGTGGGGGTAGGATAAGGTGAAGTGTGTCCAGCACTGACCACTTTGGCACATTTCTACCCACTCACTGAGCGCCTCCTGTGTTCCAGGCCTTTGCACATGGCAAAGATGGTCAGAACTGCTTCCCAAGGTCCTAGGCCCCCCGCAGCTGGCCTAGGAGATTTTGTTCTCAGTCTTCCTGTTACATGTGTGTGCCTGCCCCTTATGGAGTGCCTGGCATGATTCCACCTCTAGGCCTTTGCTCATGGTATTCCCCTGGCCTGGAACATTCTTCCTTTGGGCCTTGATTTCACTCCCTACTCCCCTGCAGGTCTCTGTTTGGGGGCCACTTCCTCAGGGAGGCCTGCTGGGCTATATTGGCTAATGCCTGATGCCCAAGTCCCTCTTCTGGGTCTCATTTCCCTGCACAACACGTGACACACTTACATTCCTCATAGGGACTGTAAACCCCATAGGGATGGTGATTTTTTTTTTTTTTTGCTCATCTTGTCTGTTCCTGCACCTGCCATTCCTACAACAGTGCCTGGAAGGGCGCCTGGTCAGTGGCAGGCTGCCTAGGGGAGTGGGTGGACAGAGTGAGCTGGGAGTGCCTAGAACCCCATATTGAGAAAGTGCCCAACACATCGGTGGAATGGATAAGTGCTCTCTGCCAAAGTGGAGTAAGGCAGGTGAAGGAATCAAGGAGATCCTCTTGGAGGTGGTGAGGTGGGAGATATGGGGAAGATAGAGCTGGCAAGCACATTCCTGTTGGGGGCAAAATAAGGGCAAAGGCCCTGAGAGCAGAATGAGTTTGGTGGGAACCTAAGGCCAGGACCTGGGAGGCCTGAGTGGGAAGGTGGCCGTGTATTCACTGGGGCCCTGGCAGCGAGGAGCCCAGTGGTCATTCCCTCCTCCTCTGGCCTCCTACGGGAACAGCTAGCTCCTCTGCAGGCAGTTCTGGAGGGGAAGGGGATGCGAATGCCTGTGGTGACCACAAACCCCACACCCTGGAATCTGAGCACAAGTAGGAGGGGCTGTGGCTGCTAGAACCTGGAGCCCTGCACCCAGGCCAAACCCAACAGCAGCGAAACCTAAGGCTGGCATTTTCCAAGCATCTACCATGTGCCCAGCACTATTCCAGGCACTGTTGACAGGTTACCTAGAATTCTACCCCATTTCACAAATAGGAAAACGGCCACATGAGGAAGGGGCACACCCCCAGTAGCCCAGATGGGTGATGGCTATTTCTGTTACTATGACAGCTAGACAGGGAGTCTTTGGGCACTGTTTGCCTCAGTTTCCCCAACCCATAAAATGAGAGTGGTGACCCAGCACAGAGAATATAGGAATTAAGGTGTGGCGAGGGCTGAAAATGGAGCGTGGCATGCAGCAGTGTACACATGAAGGCAGTCGATGCTGGGGAGAACCTCTTACTTCAGTGAGCATCTACTTAACATCCATAACGGGCAAGGCCCTCATCCCTGGCTGAGTGTCCCAAGTGAAACTCAGGCCTAAGGTTGTATGCATTTCCCTTGTCGCTCTGTAAGTCCCCTTGAGGGTGCCTCCTGTGCACCCGATTCTGTCCCATCCCGTTTGTGCCCTGTTGTCTTCACAGCGGTTTCCAAGACGGGAGTTACTGTGTTCGGTGATGTGTTGATCGGTTTCTTACCATCCCCTGATAACCCCTGGGGGCTCGGGGGTATAGGATAGGGACTTGCACCTAGGACGTCTAAATATGTGCTTGCTTAATTAACGAAGGAGCCTGGATGGTACTCAATAAGACTTTAACATAATGAGTCGGTTTTCTGGGTCCCAGACGGCTGGGAGTAAAGTCTTGTGCTCTTGGTCTCCCTCACGATCATCCTGAGAAGTCGCTCAGTAAAGTGAAGCTCCAGAGATGACTTCGCAGTGGGGCCTCGGCCCTCCCCACCCTCCAAACCCCAGACGTCCCGTCAAAGCAGGTAAAGTAAGCAGGTCCGGCTAGCTTGTCCCTGCAGGGTCGGACCCGCTAGTCTCTTTGACTGTGACACCCGAAGCCTGTGGCTCCCAGCTCTTTTGCCAAAGTCAAGGCGCCCCCTGGCCCCAACTTCTCCTCTCGGACGGGGAGACACCACCAGCCCCAATCCGGGCACCGCCCACTCGACACCGCCTCCACCGCCCCCGAAGCGATCAGCCCCGGGTCCAGAGCAGGAAAAGGGACTCTCCACGGACGCACGGGGGAAGACCCCGGATTCCCGCCCGTCTCGGCCTCTCCCGTTCCGGCCACCCCAGTCTCACTCACCAGCTAGACAGCAGGACAAAGGCCGCGACCACCACCAGCCGGGTCTGAGCCTGCGCAGGCGGGCGCCCGACTACATCTCCCAGAGGGCGGCGCGCGCACTTCCGGTCGTTTCCGTGCTCGCTTCGCCCCAACTCGAGGCTGTGACTACAGCGCTGGGAGTGCGAGCTCGGGCTCGCGGACCCGTGCGAGCCTTAAGCCTCGCCACCCCGCCCTAAAACCCTTTCATCACGCGTTCCCTTTTCTGAAGGCCACGCCCCCGTTGACGGGGACTGCGCCTGCGCAGGCGGGCGCCAAACTACAACTCCCGGAGGGCCACGCGCGGCTGCTTTGTGCATCAGCCCGTCAGGACGAGTCCGCCAGGGGTCGCTGTCACCCGGGGATCGCGGTGCAGGGGCGGAGTTGGAGTTCCGACGCAGGTGCTTATGGCGCTGTCGCAAGAGTCCGGTCCCAGCGGACTGTGTGGTGGGCCCGACGAACATCGCCCCTGCGCTCTTACAGCGTTAACTGGCCGGGGACTAGTGTAGGTAGAGTGGTCAGGGGGGTCAGGGAGGACGCTGAGCAGAGGCCGTGGGAGGATCCCCAGGAGCAGTCTCCGCAAGGAGGTCGCTGCCGGGGTGAGGCCGCGTGGCCAGGGCCTGTGAGTGAGGTGAGTCCCTTCCGAGCAACGAGCAACGAGCAACGACACACCGCTTTCATATTGGAAACTGACGTAAACTTTATTGTTTTAAAGCAAACATGTATCCAAAAAACCAAAAAGTGCAAGACACGAAAATGACACTCACAAAAGTTAAAACACATACGTTCACTAAGATTCCAAATACAAGAGTCGTCTACGTTTTGCCACGCCGACCCTGCCTTGCAGCATTTAGGACGTGGACGTAGGAAACATCCCGTGGTAGACACGGTTTTAAACTACTTTACGTCATTGTCAAATGTGTGCATTTAAACAGCAGCATAATGTTCAAAGCTGATGTGCCCTCACTCTCGGAACTCGTCATTGGCTGAACATTGACCAAGGCCTGCCAGGCGCTGGGCCCCGGGTGCAGCAGCCAACAGTGGACAAGGTGTGCACGTTTGGCATTCCCCCACTCAAGCCAGACTTTCTCTGATGTGCATGGACCATCCCTAGAGCAGTGAGTGGAACGTGGCTGACCAAGGCTGAGCCATGTGCACTTGCCCCATTAAGAAAAACTAATTGATTCAGGTCAGGACTTGCATGCTGGATTTGAAGCTGAGAAAAAGTGTCAAGACAAGGGCATTTTTTCTTTGACTGCAACAACAATTTTTTTGAAACAACTCTGATTCTGAGAACAGCAGAGAAGACAATAGGAATTTTCACATTAGGGGAAAACCTACCTGGGTAACTTTTTTTACACATAAAGACACTTGAAAAGATTAGGCCGGCTGTCACACAAGTAAAAGACTTTAAATTTCATAAACCCTACAACAGTGGTTGTTACAAAAAAAATATGATGGATGGCTCAAAATCAGAATGCACTGATATAAACAAGGCAAAGACAAGCTTATCGATTTTTCTTTAAAGTATCTTGTACATTCAAAGACTGTAAAGGCTCACATTTGTGATTGTCATACTGAAAGCCCACCTTCTCTATACTACAATATGAATGCTTTAAAATACACATAAAACATCAATTATCAATTCTCTCACCTGCAAACCAAAATGCAAAAAGATATTTTTTTCTGTTAGTTTTTTCTTCCACAAAATGTGTACTCTTCCCCCTGCTTTCCTTTTACTGTATCAGAAGGTGTGTACACACTTCTCATGATGAAATCTTTTCCCCAGAAGTTTTGGGCAGAGCCCAGGTAATGAGCTGTTGATGGCACCACACAGAGTTGCCTGCTCATGGGAATGTACCCTGGCCCTAATATTGAGCCAGGTTGTCCTGCCCAGCTCCCTTGGAACCTGCCACTCTGTTATCTTCCTCTAGCCTCCTAATCCTTGTCGTTTTTGTTTGTTTGTTTGTTTGTTTTTTTCCAACCAGCTTTCACAAACTCAAATGCCTGCAGGGACTGGGTCTAAAGGGATGGTTGCTGATGGTCTCAACCAAGTGGTGCCATGTGGACAGGTAAGCCCCATGTACCAGGTCTGTACTTCTCAAAAGACGCCAAAGATTTGGATTTGTGGTGAAATCTCTTGATTCACAAGAAATTCAGAGGGTTCACAAACACTGTTAATTAAATGAGATGATCTGAAGGCGAGTTCTGTGTGGCCTTCACCCCTCCAGACCATGTTGTAGCCAGTGGCTGGGGCTCACTCATGCCAGTCTCAGCTTCCTCTAACCACAGAGGTGGCCTCCACCTGGTTGTGGCAGGATCGCACCATGAGAAGTTGCATTAGGAATCAATGTAGATTTCAAGGAATTCTATAATCATGTCACAGATAGCACAACTTCATTACACTCTTCTTGTTAAGTTATTCGATATATACATTTAAATATATTACAGTGTTTAGCCTCGTGTATATATTTCATCCTTTAAAAAAAAAAATCGTTTTGGGAGCCTCAAAACCTAGCAGTGCCCAGGCCTCTTCTTGTAGAAGCCATGGCTGCAGTGAGGAGGAGGGTGATCTGTTTGCCTCTGGTTCTGGAGCATGAGATGATGAGGACTTGCACTGCACCCAGTACCTGGCCCAGCAGATGCTCTGTGACAAGCGCTGGAGGACAGACAAGGAGGCTGGGAAACGTCCCAATGGGCAGGTGTTGGCATCTTGTGGGGGACACTGGCAGATGAAGGCACAGGGTGAGCCAAGCATGCATGGAGTGAGCAGAAGGAGAAAGAGGGGACCTGGTGCTCTGTCTCCCTGCAGCTTAAACAGCCTCCTGGGACTAGGCAGGCCGAGCAGTTAACTCAGTTTGGCAGCTTTGGTGAATTGGGATTCTGAGGAGTGACTCTCCAGGCCCAGGCCCCTGGGCCCCATCCGTGCTTGTGTCTGCCAAGGCAGAGAGTTTTGAGGGTGGCCTTCTGTGGTGCTGCTACCCCCATCTCCCCAGAGGTCCAAGTAAGGCTTCCTTTGCTGATCACGGCAGCCCTGCATTAGGGTTGTGGTAGTGGCTGCAGCTCGCTTCCTCATTTGATAACCATTCACCCATTCTCACTCGCAAAGGGCTGCTCTGTTCCGGGAGCTGGTAAGATGCTGCAGTGAAGACTCTCTTGGGCAGAGGAGGCAGCCCTTGAGGAGGTGAGGAGGCCCAGCATGGGAGTCATTATGGAGACAGGTGGGGACAGAGTGGGTATAGGTGCAGGAGGCCCACCTGTACCACTCCAGCACTGGGGGCTACTAAGGCAGGAAGGGGTTTGACAGAACTGGTTGGCTGAGCTTTATGTCGTCTGTACTGGATGCTGGGATGGGATGGGATGGAGGGGAAATGGGGTGGAGGCAGAGTTTGCTTACAGACAGCTGAAGACATCCAAAGATGCAGAAAAGAAGACGGAAGAAAGGGAGGCTGGGCTGGTTAACTGCAGAGGAGAAAAGAGAACAGGGTGATCCTTGGGCCTTGGAGTGTGGAGGGATGGCCTAAGGGAGGCAGTTGGTTTTCTTTCGATCAAGGATTCTTTGGACAGGTTCAGCTGGAGGACTGAGGGACACCAGGCAGATGTCTCTGGAGGATAGTTAGTCTGTGGGATGTTTGGGCAGACATCTTCCGAGAACCCCATTTTCGGAGCTGTTAGCATGAGGATGGTTGGGGCCCATGGCAGTGAGGAGTCTGACTGACGTTTTGTGGGCAGCGGCTTCCACTCTCATACAGTCCTGCTCCAACCCAGAGAGCTGTGAATGTGCCTCTGGCTTAGGGAGATTGGGATGAAAACTGCTTTGGAATGAATCTCTGGCCCACAGCAAGGCGAGACACAAATTTCTTTGTCCACATATCCTGTCTTCTTAAACAAATCTGTCCATCACGTGTGCTGTACCTGATGGATCAGGGGCTGACTATGGGGCCAAGACTCTAGCCCATGCTGCCTGAGCTCCAAGGAAGAAACTCTGCCTCAGCAGGATGAGAGAGAAGGTGCTTAGGAAGAGAGCTGGAGCCCACAAGAAATTAAGGCATGGAGTAGAGCCTGAAGCCCCTGGTGAGGACTTCAAGGATAAGCCAGGATGCTGGAGCAAGCCATGAGCAAGGTCCGGAGGCCCAACTAGTGAGAGTTCCAAGAAGGCAAGCACGGCGAAGGGCGCGAAGGCAGCGGAGGGATCTGCATGGCCCAGGAGGGTGCTAGCGGAGAGAAGCTACAAGTGGAATGCAGGAGGCAGCTTGGTGGAGAAGCAGCAGTGGGCTGGGCGGGGCAGATCCAAAGGCTTTTCCAGTTGAAAGGCGACTTACGGATGATTTCAAGAAGATCTCTGCTTACATGTGGTCAGAGTTAATCCAACACGATTTCCAAGTAAAGTTCCCCCCCCCAAAAAAAAGAAAAAAAGAAAAAAGAAAAAGAAAAAACAAAACTTGTAAGGCTTTTGTTTACCTGGGGCGGGTGGTACCCAGCAACAAAGAGTTGGGGATGGATGAAAAGCTGAATCCAGGTGCCCGCAGGCTATCCCCAGAAGTGGTGGGGTGAACTGAGGTGCTTGGGAGACCGCATACCTGCTCTTGGGAAATCTGGGGTGACATCATGCCAGATTTTTACATGACATCTAGGATTTGAAAACTGTTGGCATTTATCCCTCCCCCCCCCCAAAAAAAAATCATTCTGCGAATCAAACGAAATCATGTGCTGGTCAGATTTTGGTTCAATCTAAAAACCCTGCCCGGAAGCCATCCAGAAAGAAAGGGGATTAGTAGGTGTCAGGGAGGTGAGATGAGGAGTGACAGCTAATGGTTGTGGGGAAGCCATTTTGGGAGGGATGAAAATACTCCAGAATCCGTGGTAGTGATGGTTGCACAACGTTAGGCATGTATTTAATGCCACCGATTTGTGCATTTTAAGTAGTTAAAATGGCAAGTTTTATGTTGTGTACTTTATCTTAAAAAAGGAGTGAAAAAGGAATAGGGGGTCAGGGACAAAAAAAAAAAAAAAAAAAAAAGGAAGAGGGAAGTTCCACATGAAAGAACCCCATGTGTGTGCCAGGCTCCCAGGGGCTGGGCGGGCAGCAGGCCTTCCGCATTGCGCAGGAGGGCCTCCGGGTCAAGGGCGCAGAGGCCGACCCGGCGCCCCCGGGGAAAGGCTCATGGATGGTGGTGCCCGCGACTAGCGTGCGGAACACAGACGGCCGACCGCGGAGCTGAGCGCGGCGCTGGGGGTCGCTGTCGCCCAAGGAACGCGGCAGGCGCGGCGACAGTCGGAGACGTGGCGGGTCTGGGTCGCCGTCAGGACGAGTCCGCCAGGGGTCGCTGTCACCCGGGGATCGCGGCGGCGGGGACGGTGGGTCCTGGGTCGCTCCGCAGGACGAGCCCTTCGGGGGTCACTGTCACCCGGGGTAAGCGCCCGGCGCGGCGACGCCCGAAAAACGCGTCGGGGCCCGGGTCTCCCCGCAGGACGAGCCTTTCGGGTTTCGCTATCACCCGGGGAAAGCGCCAGGCGCAGAGACACCGGGGAGACGCGGCCGGGCCCGGGTCGCCTGCAGGACGAGTCCGCCAGGGGTCGCTGTCACCCGGAGAACGTGGCGGCGGGGGTGGAGG
This sequence comes from Spilogale gracilis, assembly GCA_004023965.1. Classification (NCBI taxonomy): domain Eukaryota; kingdom Metazoa; phylum Chordata; class Mammalia; order Carnivora; family Mephitidae; genus Spilogale; species Spilogale gracilis. Next base: position 14,350 of record PITA01019771.1, read on the forward strand.
GTCCTGGTCGTTCCGCAGGACGAGCCCTTCGGGGGTCGCTGTCACCCGGGGAACGCGGCGGCAGGGGTGGTGGGTCCCGGGTCGTCCCCAGGACGAGCCCTTCGGGGACCGCTGTCATTCGGGGGACGTGGCGGGTCCCGGGTCGCCCCGCAGGACGAGCCCTTCGGAGGTCGCTGTCACACGGGGTAAGCGCTAGGTGCGGCGACATCGGGAGACGCTGCGGGTCCGGGTCGCCTTCAGGACGAGTCCGCCAGGGGTCGCTGTTACCCGAGGAACTCGGCGGCGGGGGTGGCGGGTCCCGGGTCGTTCCGCAAGACGAGCCCTTCGGGGATCGCTGTCATTCGGGGAACGCGGCAGGTGCGGAGACATCCGGGGAAAGCGGCGGGGCCCGGGTCGCCCCGCAGGGGGAGTCTGCCGTGCCCGGTGTCACCCAAGGTAAGCGGCAGGCGGGGCGAAACCCAGGAGACGCCGCGGCGGAGACCGCGGGTCCCCGGTCGCCCCGCAGGACGAGCCCGCCGAGGGTCGCCGTCCCGAGTAGGCGGCAGGTGGGGTGACACCCAGGAGACGCGGCGGCAGGGACGACGGGTTCCGGACCGCCCCGCAAGACGAGTCTGCCGAGGGTCGCTGTCACCTGGGGTAAGCGGCAGGCGCGGCGATGCCCGGGAGACGCGGCAGGTCCCGGGTCGCCCAGCAGGACGTGTCTGCGGGGGTCGCTATCGCCTGGGGGGCGCGGCGGCGGGGGTGGCAGCTCCCGGATCCCCTGAAGGACGAGTCCGCCGAAGGTGGCTGCCACCCGCGGGACTCGGCGGAGGGGACAACGGTTCCCGAGTCGCCCCGCAGCACGGGCCCGCCGAGGGTCAATGTCACGGGGTGGGGGTGGGGGGATGCGGCGGGGATGGCGGGTCCCGGGCCACCTGCAGGACGAGTCCGCGGGGGTAGCTGCCACCCGGGGCCCCCCGCATCTGCTCACTGCGTGGTGTGCAGTTTCTGGTGGTCGAGGAGGTGGACCATCCAGGGGAAGGCCTTCCCGCAGACGCCGCACTCGAAGGGCCGCTCGCGGCCGGAAGGCTCCCGGCGCCGGCCTCCATCCGCGTCCTGGGTGCTGGGGCCTCCATCCGCCGCTTCCACCGGGCGGGCCTCCCCTGGCCCCTCGCTCCTGCCCCGCCGGGGCCTCTTGCGCAGCGGCTGCAGCAGGTGGATCTTCCGATGCTCCTCCAGGACGGAGGCGTGCAGAAAGGCCTTGGCGCACTCGGGGCACGAGAAGGGCCCCTCTTCCAGGTGGCGTCTCTGGTGCTCGATGAAGTGGGTGACCCAGGTGAAGACCTCCCCGCACTCTGCACACGCGAAGGGCCCCGCCCCTAGGGGGACTTGGGGCACCCCTGGGGGGACTTGGGGCACCCCTGGGGGGACTTGGGGCACCCCTGGGGGGACTTGGGGCGCTGCTGAGCTCCCCAAGGAGGGGGCAGCAGCCGGCGGTTGCCCCACCTCTTCAGGGGAGGCTTTGGTGTCTTTGAGTAAGGGCAGGTGGGTGCTGCTGCCATTTCTGTCCCCAAGTCTCTTTTGGGAACTGCTGCTCTGAGCACTTGGGAGGATGGGGTCTGCAACCAGGCCCGGCTGGGGGCGGATAGGGTCAGCAACCAGGCCTGGCTGGGGGCGGATGGGGTCTGCAACCAGGCCGGGCTGGGGGCGGATGGGGTCTGCAATCAGGTGGGGCTGCAGGTGGATGGGGTCTGCAACCTGGCTGGGCTGGGGGCTCCGGTGTAGGGGCCTCTGCGGGGCAGGCCCTTGGCCTCCAGTGCCCGGAGGCACAGAGTCCCTGGAAGCAGCCCCTGCCTGCCAGGCACTCCCTTCTGCCTGGGGAGCATCCTGGGCCAGGGCGGGGAGGGAGTGTGTGTTCCACTGGGCTCTGTCCCCAACCTGCCCACAAGGAGATTCATCCCAGATACTAGGCTTCAGAGGCGAGCGGCTCAGGCCTGGGGAGGGTGAGGGAAAAGGGTTAATTGTTAGCGCAGGGGCAAGGGCTGGGGGCCACATCCTGGGCATCTCTCTGCCCCTTCTCCCCGCCGGGGACTGTAGAGACTCTACTTGGTAGGACCCTAGCGCCCTCAACTTTCCTTAAGATAAAGAGATAGGTGAGGGGGGGCAGATCCCACAGCCCTGGGCCCCCTTGTCCTCACCTGGGTGGGCTGCGGAGGGGACCCCATGCTGCAGCATCTTCAGGCTGTCCGTCTTCATGCTAGGAGGCTGAAGCCCTGGTCAAGGGGTGGAAACATTTGAGTGGCTGTTGTGGGAGGGGGGCGGCGCAATACCAGTCCCCACTCCTGGTGTGCACAATTTCTGGGGGAAGGTATAGAGTTCAGCACCAAAGCCCCCCAACACTGCCATCAGCAAAGTCTAACCCTCGCGACCTTAAATCCATTCCCAGCCCTCAGGATTGCCATAGGACCCAAACACTCACCGAGTGAGCCCAGGGTGCAGGATACCTCGGCCCCGGCCCTGGTGTGGGGACTCCGCTGGGGCTGGGCAGGCTGCAGCCACTCGCCCTCCTGGGGGAGCCCCAGCTCCGATGCCTGGAATGGCAAACACAGTCCTGCTCAGCGACTGCCCCATGCCACCCGGGCTTGGAGCAGCCGCCAGAGAGCCAACTACCCAGTGCCACCGCAGGAGAGGGACAGCATGGCCCGCTTCAAAAATCCAGGGATAGTAAAACTAAAGTCACCGCTCTCCCGACCCCTTCCAAAAAAGTGCCAAAAAAAAAAAAAAAAGGCCACCAAACCAATAAACAGTATTTAGTAAGAGTTTATTGTGCAAATAAGAAGAGTCTATGAACTAGGAGCTTTCAAATCCAAGACTGACATGAAGCCCGAGGCTTATACAGTGAAAATGAGGAGGTCATTTAACCTTCTTCATGATTGTTATTACAAAGGGTGTTTCCAGACAGCAGGGGCTGGCTCAAAGGGGTTATCTTACACCATGTTTAGGAAGATGACTTAAGTTTCTTTACTAATTGGCAGAGGTATTTGCACGAGGTGGCCCAGGTTATGTTTTGCAGAGCACACTAAATTAAGTCTCACTTATGTGGTGAGTGGTTCTGTCTGCTCAGGGAATGTTCAAGTTTGGTCTCCAATTTGTATTTAATTTTCACACCCCAAATGCACATTCCCAGAGGGCTCTTACTAGGACTGCGGACATAAATCAAGGGCCCCCCCTGTGCAAAATAAAAGTGCAAGACCCCTTTGTGATGGTTAGTTCTAGGAGTCAATGTGACTGAGCTAATGGATGGCCCAGTCACTGGTAAAGTATTGTTTCTGGTATCTGGTCGGGGTTGAAGGGGTGTCTCCAGGGAAAACTAGATTTGTACTGGCTGTCTGAGTAAAGATCATCCTCACCAGTTGTAGGTGGGCCTCACCTAATCTGTTGAGGGCCCAGGTTGAGCACAAAGGCAGAAGGGTACATTTGTGCCCTCTGCTTGAGCTGGGATGGGCAACTTCAGCCCTCAGACATTGGACCCCTCTTTGATTCTTGGGCTTTGGACTCAGACTGAGAGTTCCTCCGGTCTTTAGACCTTTGGGCATGAGGTGGAGTCCTCTGCACTGGAGATGGCTTTCTGGCATCTCCAGCTTGCAGAGAGCAAATCAGGGAGTCCATGGCCTCCATAATCATGTGGTCTAGTTCCTTTTACTACATCTCTCTGTATGTCTATATAAATCCTACCAGTTTTGTTTCTGTGGAAAACTCTGCCTCGTACACCCTTACTCGAAAACCACCAAAGATTTCACAGCAGCGACAGCAGCATCTGGCCCTGTATAAGGACTGTGGTCAGTATCACCTAAGGGCTTCTGAACTGTCCCTCACAGCTGCACTGTCCCCAAGAACAAGTCCCCCAGATGGTGATGAGCAGCAGTAGGGCTCCATGTCTCACCTGTCACCAAAGCTCTTCCTGCCACCCATCCCACCAATGGGCACACAAACCCTACACAAAGTGGGGGTCTCATAGCTTGCTGCCGAAGAGCGAGGATCTGAAATGTATGGTCTTGGCTTTGCATCCAGGCTAGCCCTACTTGCTGGGTGGTCCTGGGTAAGGGGCTTTCCTCTCTGGGCCTGAAGGGGGATATCCACTGTGGTGGCTGGATCATTCAGGGTTTGTGGCTAGAGGAAGAACACAGCAACACCCCTCAATACAAGTGGATGATATTCGAGAAAGTGTGCTGGGAAAGCAAGAAGTGAGAATCAACCAGGAGGTCAAGCACATGTCAGAAAGGCCTGTCTTGGGTTGGTCTTGGCTTTCTGCTGCTCTCACCCACCTGGGGTACCTGTGTGGGGATATAAGGCCCCCCAAAGGCCTAGGCTGGGACTGCTGGGCACTAAGGACTGACACAGAGGGAGGGAGCTGGAGATGGGGTGTGATGGGAGAGAATGAAGGTATGAGATTCTTTACTTTCAGCCTGGGGATGTGGATGGTGTGTTTGGCTGAATCTGAATTACTCATTTTCTGTTTCTTACTAAATACTAGTTTTCGTGGTAAAATAAACATCTATTGAATTCCATAACAGTCAGCAGAGGGGCCGCCATCTGCAAGAGGGAAGGCAGGAGTCCCTCTCCCTCTTCCTGGTACCTGACCACCTGAGACCCTCAGCTGCTGAGCGTCCTGCCTCCTCCTCTGTGGCCCAAGACCATGACCACGGATGGTGAGGGGTTGAGAGAGAAGACCCAGGACCTTTGTGTGTATGTGTCTGTGTGTGGCAGAGGGCATGTTAGGGCATGTTAGTTCCCCTGACTTGGAAGCGTGAGTCACCGTCTAGAGATGTCTGAAGATAGCAACAAACACACTTGGCCAGGCCCAGAAACCAGGACACATCTGAGCCTTCTCTATAACTCCAAACACAAAAAATGACCCCAGAGTCCTGTTGACCAGGACTCTGGTCATTCCACAGAGAGTGCAGGGCAATGAGTGCGATGTAGGGACCCACATCTGCGTCTAACCAATGAGAAAAGAAAATACAAACAATGGGAAATGTGAATACCAACCATTATCTACTGCTGTCAAGGAATTACTGTTAATTGTTTTAGTTGAGGCGGTAGATCTGGGTTTATGTCTAAAAAAAAGGAGGAGTCTGGATGCTTTGCCAGGGGTGTATGGATGTGTGTGTATAGATGAAGGAAGTCAAAAGGTACAAACGTCCAGTTGTAAAACAAGTAAGTCCTGGGCCTGTAATGTGCAGCATGGAGACTATAGTTAATAATACTGTGTTGTATATTTAAAAGTTGCTAAGAGAGCAAATCTTAAAAGTTCTCATCACAAAGAAAAAATATTTGTAACTTGTGGTGCTAGATGTTAACTAGACTTATCACAGTGGATCATTTCACAATATATATGTACAGCTAATCATTATGTTGTACACCTGATACTAACATAATGTTAATATCAATTAAATCTCAATAAAAAATTAAAAATCAAAAGGTATTAGAGATACAGGTAGGGGAAAAAGAGTCCTTGAAGCCCAGGCGCTACTTGTAGTGCATGGAGATGGGGTGTGAACATGTGTGTGATTTCCAAGGGGAGAATCCAGAATGGGAAAATCAACACACCTGGCTATGCATCAGGCACTTTTGGCCCATCCGGGGCTGACTTCTCCAACACGTGCCAGCAACAGAGCCCAGAGCCCATGAAACATTTTGGAGAAAGGAGTTTCTTGCAATAATGTTTTAATGTCTTTTAAAATCAGTCAGAAGAAAAAAAATGAATATAGTGACCAGTCCAGCCTAGAATGTTCTTCTTTTTACCAAATGGTCATAAAAGGGAACTTTTACTCTCTCATGGAAGCTCAGGAGTGTAACTTTGATATGATTCTTATCGGACAAAAATCCTTCGGGCCCACGAAAGTCCTATTACAAGTCTAGGTCCATTACTCTATTACTCTATTCTCTCTACTTTGGTGTATGTAGTATGTATTACATTCCCACGGCTGCTGTAACAAACCATGACAAGTTTAGTGGCTGACATTTCTCTTACACACATTTCTCTTACAGCTCTGAAGGCCAGAAGTCTGAAATCAGTTTCCCCGAGCTAAAGTTACTGTCTGCCAAGGCTCATTTCTTCTGAAGGCTCTAGGGGAGAGTCTGTTTTCTGGCCTTTTCTCAGCGGCTAGACATACCCACATTCTTTGCCCTGTGGCCCTCACTCCGTCTTCACTACCTCAGTGCTCAGGTTCCTGTCTTGTCTCTGTAGTTAAACCTCCCTCTGCCTCCCTCTTATGAGGACACTTGTGATGACTTTTGGAATCCATCAGATTGGATCCAATCTCCTTTTCTCATGCCCCTCCTTTAATCACGCCCACAAAAAAGTCCCTTTTGCCCCCTAGGGTAACATTCCCAGGATCTAGGGGATGAGGACATGGACATTTGGTAGGGCAAAGGGGGTTGGTTGGTGAAGGCATAATTCAGCCTACCTCATGGTGTGTGTTTGAAGTTTCCCACACTAAAAAGTTTTACAAAAAGATATTTAGTCCTGCCTGCCTAAAACAAGACAATAACGAATAACTCTTTCTAACCTATTCTCCCCCTGCCAGCCAGAACAGGTCAGAGGCAGAGACATTCATGCAGATGAATTCAAGGATGGGGATGATCTGTGGCTCATGTCTACAAAGGTACACGGGTATGTCTTTGGCGGGCTGAGCTCTTCTGCATTACCTGTCTTCTGTCTCATGTTTTTGTTTAGGTGTCTTTTTTCTGTTGTTAGTAATTAACTAAAGAATGAAAACGGTCTCCAGGCAGAACATAGTAGCCAGGGACGAAACAAGAGACAGACTAGTGGATGCTTAAAAAAAAAAAACAGCCGTGCAAATCAAAAAAACCTCAAAATGATACTAGACCCCAGTATCATAAGAGGGGGTGGTCTCTGGGAATGGGGAAGGGACTGGATTTTGACTTGATGGGAAGTATTATCCTTTTTTTAATGGTTCTTTAATTTAACTTAATTATTCTTAATTTTACTTTACATAAAATTGTGTGTGTGTGTGCGTGCATGTACAGGTCTGTTAATTTTAACACGTATATAGATTCATGAAACTACCAGCACAGTCAGGACCAGAATGGTTCCCCCACCCAGAGCAGACTCCCTCGTGCTACCCCTGTATAGTTACATTTTCCCTCCACCCCAAACTCCTGCCTGGCAACCACTGATCTGTTCTCTGTGGCTATCATTTTGTATTTTCAAGAATGTCATATAAATGGGATTTCATAGTATTTGAGGTTAACTGTTTTGGGAGCATGGTGCCCTTCAGATCTGTCCAAGTTGTGTGTGAATCAAGAGTTTCATCCATTATTTTGCTGGGCAGTATTCCGGATGTGCAGGATAAATGATTGTTTATCCAATCACACACACTTGTGGGTTGTTTCCAGTTTGGGGCTTTTACAAATAAAGCTGCCATGAACATTTATGTATAGGTTTTTGGAGGAACACAAAATTTTGTTTCATCTGGGTAGATACCCAGTCCCAGGAGTGGGATTGCTGGGTCATATGTCATGTATATACTTAACTTAGTAAGAAGCAACCAAACCATTTTCCAGATTGGTTTGATCATTTTGCATTCCTACCAGCAATGCAACAGTTCAGTTTTTCCACATCCTTGCCAGCACTTGCTGCTGTCCCTCATTCTACTTCTAGCCATTCCTATAGGTGTGTAGTGATATCTCATCAGGGTATGAATTTGCATTTCCCTGATGGCTAGTGATCTTCAACATCTTTCCGTGTGCTCATTGTAACATTCCCATTTTTTAAAAGGGAAGCACATGACTCCTGTCCTTTTTCTCTCTGAGCATGGACAGAGAAAACAAAAGGAAGCCACAGATGCTTGGAGATTGCTTGTGAATGGCATGGGGGTGGGGGCAGGGGGGAACTTGGGAGGGGAAGAAGGTGGTACTGGGGGGGACTGAGGGAGGCCACATGACCCCATATGAGAGAGAGATAGGATGTCTCAAGGATACCCAGACTGACAGTAGTGTACGGGGGATGAAGGAAGGTCCTGACAGGGCCTTAGCATTGGTGGTTAACAATTGAGAGAGTGGCAAATTAGGGGGAGACAGAAGGAGCCTGTGGTCTGAAGAAGGGTGAGGCCACAGAAGATGGGAGGTGAGAGCAAGGTGCTGTGAATCTGCTTGATGCCACAGGGAAGGGAATGTGGTTTGGTTTTTGTTTCCTTTGTGTTTTATCTGTTAACAAATCTACATGGTCTGGCCCCCACTGTTGTAGTCACTCCAGTCTCTGCTGGGGGGCCTGTCCCCCTCACTCTGTGAGCTCCAGCCATACCAGGTTTCCCTTGGTCCCTGATATACGCCGTGGTTTCCAGTCCCCTTGGGCCTTTGCAAGAATAGATCTTGCTGTTGGGGTTGCCTTCTTGGAGTCTTTCCTAGCCCCCAAAAAGCCATGAGGGTCTTGGGTATGAGACTGTGGCAGATACCAATACCTGGATGGCACTTGGGTCAGGGCATCTAGGCTCCCACATGGCAGCAATCTTTCAGGAGAATGAGCACCTCAGCATCTGGCTGGTGCCTGGTAAAGGTCTAGTGGGGGGCCTGGTGGAGGGTATTGAAGAGGGTCTGCACTAGAGCACAACCCTGTGAACTGCACTGGGCCGCAGCAACTTTGGGATTTGTGGGACTGGTTAGAGGTGTGGAGTTCAGGCTTCTTGGGAGTGTGGGAACATCTTACACAGAGCTTGGGTGGGGTGTCCTTCCCTGTCACAGCTCTGATGCTCATGGTACCCCAGGAATGTAGGAGCATGGAGCCAGGGGCCCTGGGCTCACCTGGGATGGTTCTCTCTGGTTCTTTCCATCTTCCTCCTCGCTGATGCTCTTGTCCTGGTAGTCGGTGAGAGATACCAAAACTGCATGAGAGAAAGGGTTGGTGAGAGGCCTATGTGACCCAGAGCCCCTAAATCCCCAAATTTCCTGCACAGGGAGGGAAACCAATCCCAGAAGTATCTCTGAAGACCCCCTTTCCCCCAGGCCAAGGCTAGAGCAGTAGTATAGCTTTTACCCTTCTGGCAACCTTCTAAATGATGCCCCACCCCCCTGCTCCAGACCTTTCCATGGCTGCCAGTCTTGAGGCCGCGGTGACACAAGAGGCAGCTGAGGACAGGTCTCCTCATCCAACACTGCATGCCTGCATGCGCCCCCGAGAGGCCCATGAGGACATTTCCTGCAGCGCTGACTAACATGGAAAGCCTGGGCAGGGGCCCCATCCCACAACTGGAATCTTCCTGAGGTGGAATGCAGTTAGGTAGCAAAGATAGTTGAAGCAGGGCCCCATTGCAGGAGGATGAAAGCCACGGCAAGAAAACAGTGACAGAAGGATACCATTTATAGGTTTGGGAAATGGGAAACAGAGCCATACACTGTTACGGATACAAAATAAGAAGTACAAACATGCACATGCAATGAGAGATTCAAGGCCTCGCCCCCGCCTCTGGACCAGCAGGGTGAGCGGGGCAAGAGGAATGTGCAGGAGACTTGCAGCATGGACCCAGTGAGCTCCATAGTGGGTCAGCTCTTCTAAATAACAACCTTTAAATAACCTGCCTTTCAGGAGGTTAGGCCCTGAGATGGCTTCATGGCAGTTACACGGGCCTTCATTATAATACTTTACCTATGGTTTTATAGGCTGGAAATGTGTCCTATAAAAAGCAAACAGTTTCTTTGGAAGGCAATTTGGCAGTTCTTCAAAAAGTTATACATAGGGGCACCTGGGTGGCTCAGTGGGTTAAGCCTCTGCCTTCAGCTCAGGTCATGATCTCAGGGTCCTGGGATTGAGGCCCACGGGCTCTCTGCTCAGCGGGGAGCCTGCTTCCTCCCCTCTCTCTCTGCCTGACTCTGCCTACCTATGATCTTTCTCTCTGTCAAATAAATAAAATCTTAAAAAAAAAAGTTATACATAGGGTTACCATATGCCCCCATACTTATCCCCCTTAGGTGTGTTCCCAAGAGAAATGAAAACATGTCTATACAAATATCTGTATGTGGGTGTTCATAGCAGCCCTGTTCATCAGAGCCAAAGAGTGGAAACAACCCAAATGTCCACCAAATGATGAATGAAGACACAAACTCTGTATATCCATACAACCGAATATCATTCAGCCTTAAAAAGAATGAAGTACTGATAACAATTTACAACATGGATGAACCCTGAAAACCTTATGCTGAGTGAAAGAAGCCAGACACAAAAGGCCATATATTATATGATCTCATTTATATGAAATGTACAGGACAGGCAAATCCATAAAGACAAAAAGTAGATTAGTGATCACCAAGAGCTAGAGGGAGAAGAGAGTGGGGAGTGACTGCTAACCGTCTGAGGTTTCCTTTTGCGGTGAATAAAATGTTCTAGAATCAGATAGTGATGGTGGCTGCAGAACTCTGTGAATATACTAAAAAGTGTATTTTTTAAATGGGTGAATTATGTAGTATGGGAATTATGTTTCAATAACATTATTTTTAAAAAGCAAACAGGAAGGTAACATCGCCAAAAATGGCAGAGTGGGGAGCTCCTGAAATCAGTCCCTCCACTGAAGCAACAATTAAGCCAACAAAAACTTTTGGAGTTAACTTTTTTGGAACTTGAGTCTGATTTAAAAAACAAAACAAAAATAAGGATGAGGGAATGCTTAATGAAGAAGGAAGCTATTAAATTTCAACTAGAAGGTGTTGTGGCATTTTTTACTTACCTGCCTACCAACCCCTTTCTGCAGCTAGGCGGGGCTGTGTGGATGACAGTCTGTGTTATTGGTGTGGCTTGCTGAAGCCACAGGGAGCAAGACAGATCTTGTTCCCAAAGAATTGCACTTCTACGTTTGGTGATTCCTTGAAGGATCAGGTTTGTTATGCTCTCTCAGAACCCTCAGGACTGGATGGCCTCCTGAATAGCATGTGTCAAAAGCGTTTAAAGGCAAATGCTAGCCACCACCCCCTGCAGCAGGAATAAGAGAAAAGCCTAGGAAAGAAGAGGCTGGAGAAGGAGGTACATGTGGGAATAAGGGCTTTACCAGAGAGTCTAGCAGGCCATGCTTATGTCCAGGACTAAACACATCGTAGGAAAGGAGAAGATCCCAAGCTTTTGTCTCTGGTTGATCTTTAGGCCCCATGTAACCAGGAAGTGAAGGCTCAGGCGAATTTTAAATGGGGAGGCTAAGCACTGAAGGGGTACCTCAGCACTGAAGGGGTACCTCAACTCACAGCCAACCTCCAAAAGCCAGCAGGGTTTTGTTTTGCCGGCTCCAGGCATTTAAGGAAATTTCTGGCACATCTCTGGCCAAACATTAAATTAATGAAACAGAAACTCTAGTGAACACAAACAACAAAGAATGTGGTATTTACAAAAGTAATTTAGAAAAGTTTCCGGAATAGGGTGCCTGGGTGGCCCAGTCAGGTAAGTATCTGCCTTCAGCTCCGGTCATGATCCCGGGGTCCTGGGACTGAGCCCTGCATCAGGCTCCCTGCTCAGTGGGAAGTCTGCTTCTCCCTCTTCCTCTCCCTCTTCCCCTGCTCATGCACTTATTCATTCTCTCTCTCTCTCTCTCTCTCTCTCTCTCCCTCTCAAATAAATAAAATCTTTAAAAAAAGAATAGTTTCCAATAAACAATTACAATCCACAGTAAGCAGCATAAACAAGCCATGTGGAGGGAAGAGAAGCTGATCTCCAGAGTTCTCACATTATATTATCAAATATTAAAATGCCCAGTTCCCAACAACAGATTAAGAGACATGCAAAGTATATCTCATTCACAGGAATAAAAAGAACAGAAGAAGAAGCCCAGACATTGGACTTACTAGACAAAGATTTTAAATCAACTGTCTTAAATACCCTCAAAGAGCTAAAAGAATCCACGAACAAAGATTAGGAGAATGATGTTCTATCAAAAATTAGGATAATGTTCTCAATAAATAAAGGATATAAACAAGGAGAAATTATACAAATGAGCCAAATAGAAATTCTGGAGCAGAGAAGTACGGTAACTAAAATGAAAGATTTCCTGGGGGGGGGGGTTCAACCTCAGATTTAAGCTGGCAGAGAAAAGATCAGTAAACTTGAAGATAGCTCAATTAAAATTATGCAGTTTGAGGAGCAGAAGAAAAATGAATAGTGCCTAAAGGGACTCATGGGACACCATAAAACATACCAACAGACGCATAACAGCGATCTCAGAAGGAGAAGACAGAGAAACAAAATATATGAAAAACAATAGCCGGAAACTTCCTAACAGATGAAATACTTGAATCTGCAAAGAAGCTGAACAAACTCCAAATACGATGAAGTCAAAGAGAGCCATACGGAGACACACTATAATCAAACTGTTATGTAGTCCATCAAAATCAAGCTATGTAATGCACCATACTAATAGGCCACATGATCATCTCATTGATGCACAAAAAGCATTTGATGTAATCCAATGACCTTGAATTATAAAAACATCCTAATTACGAAGGACTGAAAGCTCCCCTCCAATCAAGAGCAAGGCAAGAATGTTTGCTTTCATCGCTTGTATTCAACATTATACTGGATGTTCTATTCTAGCTAGAGCACTTAGGCAAGGAAAAGTGGGGAAGAAGTTCTCTAAATTGGACAAGAAGGGGCACCTGGCTGGCTCAGTGAGTAGAGCATGCAACTCTTGATTGCAGGGTTGTGAGTTCAAGTCCCACATTGGGGGTAGAGATTACTTAAAAAAATAAAATCATGGGGCGCCTGGGTGGCTCAGTTGGTTGAGCGACTGCCTTCGGCTCAGGTCATGATCCCGGAGACCCAGGATCGAGTCCCACATCGGGCTCCCTGCTCGGCGGGAAGCCTGCTTCTCCCTCTCTCACTCCCGCTGCTTGTGTTCCCTCTCTCGCTGTGTTTCTCTCTGTCAAATAAATAAAATCTTTAAAATAAAATAAAATAAAATCTCTTAGGGCACCTGGATAGCTCAGTCGTTAAGCATCTGCCTTTGGCTGAGGTCATGATCCCAGGGTCCTGGGATCAAGCCCTGCGACTGGTTCCTTGCTCGGCAGAAAGCCTGCTTCTCTCTGTCCCACTCCTTCTGCTTGTGTTCCCACTCTCACTTTGTCTCTGTCAAATTAATAAAAATTTTTAAAAGATTTTATTCATTTATTTGACAGAGAGATTACAAGTAGGCAGAGAGGCAGGCAGAGAGAGAGAGGAGGAAACAGGCTCCCTGCTGAGCAAAGAGCCCGACGCGGGCCTCGATTCCAGTACCCTGAGATCATGACCTGCGCTGAAGGCAGAGGCTTTAAACCACTGAGACACCCAGGCGCCCAAATTAATAAAATCTTTAAAAAAATAAAAAAATAAAAAATAAAGTCTCAAAAAAATAAATACACTGGAAAGGAAGAAGAAAAACTCTCTCTTCACAGATGCCATGAGCTAATAAGTGAATTCAGCATAGTAACAGGATACAATATCAACACATAAAAATTAGTTGTTTCTATAAAATGCCAATGAACAACCCAAAAAGGAAACTCAGAAGATTTCATTTGCAACAAAAGAATCAATTCTACTTATAGAATCAAAAAGAATAAAATACTTAGAAATAAATTTAGCTTGGGAGATACAAGACTTCTACACTGCAACTGGAAAACTTCTACTGAAAGGAATTAAAGAAAATCTAAATAAATAACATTATTATTAATCATTATTAATAAACACATTCTGTGTTTATGGATTGGAAGACTTAATATCACTCAATGGCAACACTACTTTAGTGATCTACAGGTCCAGTGCAATCCTTATCAAAACCCCAACAGTCTTTTTTCCTCATTTTTGCAAAAGTGGAAAAGTTGCTTCTAAAATTTATATGAAATTCCAGAGGACCCAGAATAGCCAAAACTGTCCTAAAATAGGACAGAGTTGGAAGACACATACCTCCTGATTTCAAAACTTACTCCAGAGCTGGAGTGCCGGCATAAAAAGACAGGCATCCAGAATTGAAAAGAATTGAGAGTCCAGAACTAAGCCCACATATCCGTGGCCAGTGGTTTTTCACAAATGTACCAGGACCACCCAGGAGGGGAAAGAAGAGTCTTCAGCAATGGTGCTGGGACAAGTGGTAATCCACATGCAGAAGAACAACATTGGAACCTTACTTTGCATCGTCTACCCAGCAGCGCCTGCTGCTTGCCAAACACCCACCCTTGGTTCTTCCTGCTGTTTCTGCTCACCCATGCCTCCCCCTCCTGGACCGGCTGGGCACCCACTAAGTGTCTGGTACTGCCTACTGTCCAGGACCCACCTGAAGGTAGGACAAGGTAGGACAGAGAACAAACATGCAGGACAAGGATAACGTCACAGAGAGGTAAGGACCATGGAGAACCTGAGTGGGGTCCTGTGTGGGAGCCTCCCAGAGGCATGGATGTCTGAGCCAGGCCTAGATGTTGAGCTGCCTAGCCTTGGATCCAGCAAGGGTCAAAGCTTCAGGGCTACAGGGGGGCAAGGCCCTGGAGGCAGGTGATCAAAGCTCGCAGCCAGGATGGGGCTCTGGGGTCAGCCCCCCTACAGTGTTGGCATGGGAGGAGCACTCCCTTAGCTGCCATGGACAGAAGATGATGGATGTGGGGAGAACAGGGAGCTGGGCCTGACATTGAACTTTTGATTGCTGAGGCACCCATTTCAAGGACCTCCATCTGGAATAAACATATTTGCAGCCATATGACAGAGCTACTAGCAAAAAAACAGGTAAGGGACTGGACTGCCCCCCACTCAGGGAGGGCCCTCGTTCAGAAAGCCTCAGATGGTCTAGGTAAGTGACAGCTTGGGTGACCCCCTTCCCCCTACTCACATCCTAATTACCACTCTTCTGCTTTAAATTAGCCAGTGAAGACTACCTCTGAGACCGCAGACAGCCTCCCCCCAATAAAGGCTGAGCCCCAGGTACAGGCTCTGTCTCCCAGTGCTCTCCCTCTTGTGCCCCAGAGCATCAAGATCAATAAATAGGCTGTAATGGGCACAACACTCTTCTGCATCCAGGTTCACCACTGGGCCGGAGGGAGGGATAGACCATGGACTGAGATGGGGAGAGACTTGTTCTGTTATTTTCCAGACACCCGCCACCAGGGACTTAAGTGGAAATACTGGGTGTGTCTTCACCCTGCACTTCCACCACAGTGACTGGAGAGGGCCACCCATGGGTAAGAGGAGAGCCAGGCTCCTGTTGGATCCCATCTGGGCTTCAGGCACCCTACCTGCAGCCCTGCCCCAGCCAGCAGCCAAGCTCCCTTCTCTCAGTGCAAATCTCATCCTGCTCCTTACCGCCTGGAGCCTCCTTTCCCAAGGAATGAAACCCAGTGTTGAGGCAGCAGCACACAGATATCCCGCAGGCCTGGCCACCGGCTACTCCAACTACCTCCCAGTCCATAGGACCACAGGCTGGCCCCAGGCAAAACATGGACATGACCCTCTTCCTGAAAAATGATGGGGAACCTGATGATGGCGACAGCAAAGCCTTAACACCAGTCTGGGCCTAAGCTCGAGGCCTTGGGGGCTGCATGGGTCCTCCAAGGGCCAGACACAAAGGCTTTTTGGCTCCTTACTTCCTGGAACAGTGAGTTCTAAGGGTCACTCTATCTACCTTGCTTGTCTTCATGATTCCACAGGAAGCTGAGAACAAGACTCCATGATGCCATTCAATGCCTTCCAGCTGGGACTATGCTCTGGCCTCTGCAAAATGCGACATGCAAAACTTTCCCTAAACATGTCAGCCAGCTTCCTGCTGGCAGTGTGGAGATGGGGGAACCCTGTTTTCTATAGATTTCAAGGCTTTTCTGAACCTCGGGCCTGTAGACACCCTGATCACAGCACCTGCGCCAGGCCTGAGGGTTGACCTCCTCCAGATGTGATGGGATCTATACTTCTGTTGACGTCACTAGGAAAGAGGGAGCCCCATTCCATGGGACTGGGGCCTGGGAGGATGGCAGTTCTATGCAGGGCCACAGGGGGCAAGAAAGCATGAGGACAGAGTCCCTGCAGGGGAAAGGGGAGCCCAGGGAGAGAGGCCGTGTCAGATTCACCTGCAGACCTTGCAGCTACATGAGAACCCTGTCTGCTGAGCTCTCTCCAATACCCATTCTGTGACAACTGCGGACCTAGGCATCAGTCTCCATCACCAGCCCGTGGCCTCCGGGACGGGTCTGCGCCCCATTGTTGGATGCAGGGGAGGATGAGTAACCTTGGCAACTCCTGGGCAGGACCTGGGTTGGTGGGGGTGGGGGGGTGGGCCACAGCACCTCATGTGGCCTGAGACCGGGGTCCTTCTGAGGGAGAGCAGACAAATGCAAAGCCACAGGCCAGATGGACACATGGTAAGATGGAGAAATCCTCAATTATCAACTGAGCGAGAGAAGTGAGGCAGACAGAGGCGTGCAGCACAATGACATTTATGTAAAACAAAGAAAAACACAGGTGTGTGATAGGACAATGTGCACGGGCAGGATGTGCAGGCAGGGAATTTGCTCGGATGGCCTGGGGTGCTGCTGATTGGGAGAGGGAACGGGACAGGAGCGGGTGGGGGGTGGGTGGGAGCAGTGCTGGGTGGACGCGACACTCTGAGTCCCAAAGGAAAAAGAAGCGCGATCCTTGGGCACCGGGCCACAGAGACATTGGCCAGAACCCAAACCCGGCACCTGCTCCCCCCGGCAGCCACTCGCTCGTAGGGGTGAGGCCCGTCCCCTCACCTTCCTGCTGCGACATCTGTGTGAGGTCCTCCACCAGTGTAGCAGCCTCCTTGCAGGTGCGGGGGCCCTGCGACTGCACCCAGGTCCTCATCTTGCTGGGCAGCGCCCCCAGGAACTGCTCCAGCACCAACAGCTCCAGTATCTCCTCCTTGGAGTGTGCCTCGGGCTGCAGCCACTGGCGGCACAACATCCAGAGCTGGCCCAGGGCACGGTGTGGCCCGCCTGCCACGCGGTACTGGAACTGCCTGAAACGCAGGCGCCAGGCCTCCGTATCCCTGGGGCTGGGCAGCTGAGGAGCCCTGTTCTGCTCCCCCATGGCCGGGGTCTGGGGGTTCCTGGGGGAGGCGAAGGCTTTGGCCAACGGGAGCATCTCTCCGGCCTCAGGGGGCAAGCAGGCTGGGTCCCAGGACAGTCCCCGCAGCTCCAGACAGACCCAGGTGGCAGCAGATGGACGCAGTCAGCAGTCAGGGGCCTGCAGAGAGGGGCAGGCGCAAAGTGGCCACATCAGATGGTGGCCGCTACCTTGCTCAGCACTCCCCTTGCTCCCCACCTCCTTGCCCTGACCTCCAGTTCCCAAGGAACTGACCTGAGCCCTCCCCATCTCATTCTGACATAATCTCCTTCCATATGATTTTCATGGGTTACACTGGGTTGAAGACAAGGCCCTGGTCACCCCAGGGCCTTTGTACCTACTGTTCCCCCCCCCATACTCCTGATGTTCATCCCAGCCCAGCTGTCACAACAGGATGTCACCACGCTCTCTTCGTCTTCACTGTGTTGTCATCACAACTCTTACCTCATCATGAACATATCTCATTTCCTTACTTAGCGTATGTCTGCCTCCTTCACTCATTTAGTCATTCAACACAGTTTTCTGGGCATCTATGGGAACGGGATTCCTGCCCTGGTGGAGTAGCCAGCAATGCCCAGCAGAACTGCTATGGGGCTGGAAATGCTCTCCATCTGCGTCACCCAGCCCGGTAGCCACCAGCTAATATGTGGCTCCTAAGCCCTAGACATAAGGAACTGGACTCTCAATTCCCTTTAAATGGAAACAGCCAAATATGCTACAAGGCATCCTGCCCTGCCTATGCTGTCTTTCTTGCCTTTTCTATTAACTTAAGGCTGAGGGAGGGGGTGGTGAGGAAGACAAGGAGAGGAGAGAGACTAAAAACAGAGGGAAAGTGGGAAGGGCAGTGAAAAAATAGCATTTTGATCATTTTCCAAGCTTCCTATAGTGAACAAATAGCTGAAGAGAACATTACAGTTGTAAAAATAAAAATGAGATTTTTTTTTTTTTTTAAACGCTGTACTCTGTGCTGATCCAATGGTGAAAGTACACACTGGCACGACTTTTCTGGAAAGCACTGTGGCAGCTTGTATGTCAAGACCATTCTGGAAGTTCACATGCTGTGGAATTTATCTGAAATTGGGACAAAGATTTAGGCACCAAGAATCACAACAGAAGTGCCCAACAGTCAAGCCTGGTGAGATCAACTACCCTCCCATCACATGGCGGAGAATTTATGACTGCAAAATACAGTGACAGAACATGCTCGAGGGAAGCAGATGTGACATAAAGATGGTATGAGGTGCAGGGCAAAGTGGGATGCAAAATGACATATGAGGGTCCCAAAAAGGGCCGCTGGGAGAGTCCCAAGGGCAGCCAGCCAAAAACTATGTTCTTCATACTTCTCTTAATCTCCCCCAAATGGTAGTTTGATCATGTTTAACCTTCATCATGAAGAAAAAAAAAAAAAGGAACAAAAACATTTAGGAAGGATTTTTAATGACATGGGAAATGCTTATGACAAGTGAAAAGTGGAGGAGTATTCCACGTGACTTTTTCCTTCTTGATCCTCTGGAGAACTTTTCATGTGCACGTGTGTGGGTTTCACAATCAGGAAGGAGAGGTGTGCAAACGCAGGGAGGCAACTCACGAGGGCTGTGCCCCGCCAGGGATCTTCCAGCTTCTTCTTGCCACCGGTGACCTGACTGGGCGTTTACAAGCTCCGTCACCCCTGCTGAGACCACAGGCAAAAATATTCTTAGGCTGTAGTAACACCTTCATATGTGTATTTTTGAAAAAGGTAAAGGGCCCGTTTCGCAGCTTCAGGGGCTCAAGCAGTCCTTCTGCTCTGGGCTCTCAGACCTTACCCTTCTCTCCAGTGGGCAGGGAAGTGTGCCCCAGGCAGATTCCAGGGTGAAGAACAGCAGCCCCTCAGCACCCTCCTGGGTTCTGGGATGGAGTCTATGTGGGGAGAAACTGAGTTGATGGGGGACCTAGAGGGGGTCAAGTGGGGCTCCTAGATGAAAGCTCCTAAGGTCTATAGGTGGGTGTCTGGGGCACATGTTGGGGGGTGATGTCCTCATGTGGGGGTCTGGCCTATATCGGGGAACCCAGGCTGATGATTAGGGGTCTTAGCCTGATATGGGGGGAGTGCCATGGTCTTGGGGTCGTGGCGATCCACTCTGGGGGTAACCACGATTGCTGCTAAGGGGTCTCTGAGTGTCACTTGCAGGGCTCAAAGCCAGGTGGACAGGCCAGGCTTACCTGCGGTGGGCACCGAGCTGTGCCGCTGACAGTGTCAGGTTCTGGGCTGCTGGCTGGTGGGGGAAGGGAGGGCTTGGGCTGGGCCGAGTGGGGTCGGGAGTGGACAAATGCGGGCGGAGGGGCTTCTGCCCCAGCTGATGGTAGGGGAGTTGCCACCTGGACCGGGGCTGGGGGAAATGGCGCGGCCCGGCCCCCGGCCCACCTCCACCTCGGCCCCTACCCCCACCCCCACCCCCACCGCCACCCCCGGCGAGGCCTGCGAGGTTCGCCCGTCTCCCTCATCCCCGGGGACCTCGGGGCCCCGCGACGGCTTCCCCGACCCGGCTCGGCCCCGCCGCCGGCCTCGAACTGCGCCTCCCGCCCAAGCCCGGAGTCGTCTCCACCCGCGCTTTCTCTAATGCGATCCCGGCCTGCGCCCGCCAACTCCGGCGCCCTCGGCCCGCCCCCGCGGCCCCTTCCCGCGGCCGGCCAGTCCAGCGGGCGCACTGATGGACGAGGGACTGGTGGCGGGACGGCTGGACGAGCCGCGGCGGACTCACCGCGCGCGGGCTCCGCTCCGGCCAAGGCCGCTCCGTCATGGCGGCGCCTCGGCTTGAGAGCAAGCCCAGCTGACGCCGCGCGGACTACAACTCCCAGAACCCCGCGCGCCGCGGGCGGCCGCCATTGGCCCGGAGAGGCGCGCAGAGTCGTTCCCGAGCGTCACGTGCCGCGGACTCCTTTGACGGGGGACAGGGTAGTAACGAGCCCGGCTGCACGAACCAATCGGAAGCCGCCCGGACGGGTACCTGCACCCCCGCAGTGCCCCAGAGCTACCCCGGAGGGTTCGGTCGCCATGGCAACGGGGCAAGTCGCGTCAGAGGGAAGTGAGGAAGGCGGCCGGGTACTGGGTGGGAGGACGGGCGGGGCTGCCAGAACCGCTGTGCTCGGGCTCTCTCATGGCAGGGTCCAGAAATTCCAGTTAAACAACGTGGTGGTTGGTTGGTTCGTTTGCTTGACTGTAGCAGTGTCTCACATTTAGCATGTTAAAATATTTTTAAAATACAAGTCTGTTTTCGTAGAATATGTGCCAGAATAGGATTACCAGATTTCGCAAGAGGCACAGTTAGACTTGATTGTCACGTCACAATGACGTTTTTGAGTATTAGTGTTTCACATTTAGTGAATATTTTAAAACCTAGAAAATATACATATAGTAGTATATGCAATTTTTAGTGTAGCCATGTCCCACAGTAGGGTTGCCAGATTTAGCAAATAAAAATGCAAGATGCGCACCTGATTTTAAATTCCAGGTAGACAGGGGCACCTGGGTGGCTCAGGTGGTTGGGCGACTGCCTTCGGCTCAGGTCATGATCCAGGAGACCCAGAATCTAGTCCCACATCAGGCTCCCTGCTCGCCGGGAAGCCTGCTTCTCACTCTCTCACTCCCCCTGCTTGTGTTCCCTCTCTGGCTGTGTTTCTCTCTGTCAAATAAATAAAATCTTTAAAAAATAAATAAACAAACAAACAAACAAACAAACAAATAAATAAATAAATAAATTCCGGGTAAACAATAAATACTTTTTTTAACATAAGTGTGTCTCATATTGATTATATTTTAAAATATTTTTACTGTAAATAAATTTAGTATAAGTATTTCTGATATAGTTATGTGTCAGAATAGGATTGCCAAATTTAGCAAATAAAAATACAGGACAAATCCTAGCTAGATTTGTATTTCAGATGAGTGATTTTTTTATTATAAATTTGTCCCAATAGTATATTTAGTATACACTTATACTAAATAGTAATAGTAAATACTATGTTAATTATGAACAGTATATCTTACTATTTGTCCCAATAGTATATTTGGGACATATTTAAGCCAAGTTCTAATACCAAATATTCTTCAAGATACTAATGCTATATTTTACTCTAAGCACATTCCAGGAGTATGTTTCTTATACCAAGAAGTTATTATTTATTTGAAATTCACACTAGGAGTAAGGTAATGATTCAAAGGGGTTTCACAGCTCTGGGACTGGGCTCAAGGTGGTTGTAGCTGCCCAGTACTGAGACACAGTAGCAGGAGGATGTGAGTGGGGTTTGGGGACTTAACAAAAGAGATGGGAACCCCACCTCCAGGAGCTGCGGACTAAATGCCATTCATCCGCTGGATAGCAATGCCTCCGTGGTTCTATTCTGGGGGGGGGGTGTGAGGGGAGGCACATCAGTGAGCAGGAGTGATGTGGCTTTGGCCTTGGAGGGCCCGCAGTTTACACCCCAGGAAACAGTAAAACAGATCCTTTCTGGAAGTGTAAGTGCCTTAGAGAAAATAAAACTAGGTGTGGAAATACCAAGTCTCAGGAGGGGCAAGAGGGGCTACTTAGCTGGGTGATCAGGGCTGTTCCTCTGTCTCATCTCCTGCTGGTTGCTGGTCCCTGAAGTGTTGTATTTGAGCAGGTGCTCGCTGTGTGCAGAAGCCACGGATGGGACAATCAAATCCATGGCTTACTATACTCCTTCTTGCAAGTTATGCGCTCATTGTGACACTGAGTTCCCTGGCTCATTTTCTTGGTAGCTGAAATTGGTCTGACCTTTGGCCCGATTTATGCATTCATAACTCTGGAACACACCTCAGGAAGTTGCCCTTGAGAGAATATTCACTTAGTTTGTTTCTAGAGCCCGGGTGAAAGACATCATCATGAGGCAGCTTGAAGGCTAGATCCACTGGGAGGCACTCTGGTACCAGACAGAGGTTTCTTTTTTTTTTTTTTTTTTTTTTTTTTTTTTTTTTTTTTTTTTTTTTTTTTTTTTTTTTTTTTTTTTTTTTTTTTTTTTTTTTTAAAGATTTTATTTATTTATTTGACAGAGAGAAACACAGCGAGAGAGGGAACACAAGCAAGGGGAGTGAGAGAGGGAGAAGCAGGCTTCCCGCCAAGCAGGGAGCCTGACGTGGGGCTCGATCCCGGGTCTCCGGGATCATGACCTGAGCCGAAGGCAGTTGATTAACCAACTGAGCCACCCAGG